>BQNB010148330.1:0-16313 GCA_026074375.1 Tanacetum coccineum | reverse complement strand
ATTATGATTGTTGTATCCATGAAGTAATACCCCAGATTAGCTTCCGCTGCTATATTGTAAAAATGGGGGTGTTACATCACACAACTCATTTCCTTAAGTAAAAACAACACAAAAACACTCCCTTGTGCTCTCTAGCTCACGGCACACAAACCAAACCCATATACATTCCATATTTTTGATTTTACAAGTAATCCAAGTGTTCAAGGTTCATTATTAGATATATCTAAGGTGTATTGGAAGCTTGGTTTAGTGTTTAAAAGGGTTAAAAAAGAAAGGTTCAAGATTAGGGTTTCAAGTGAAATTAGGGTTTTCTTGATTTGGAAGCTTGGGTTTTGTTGATAATTTAGGGTTTAGATCTTGTTTCTCTTCATCATACATCATATTAAGGTTATCTAAAAACCCTATACTCTTTACATTTGTGATTTTATGTGTATATAATGTTTATATAGTTAATCACCATTTAGGGAACATATTAACAAGTAAAATGGATTTTTACACTTGTTCATGGTTTGATGAACTTTGTCATATGTTATATGGATGTTAAATACATATTGTAATGGAAGTATAAGTATCATACAAGTGTTGGTTTATCTATAAAAAGTATATATATAAACTAGTTACTTAAAAGTTTGCTTAATAAGTTTATAAGTAAAAGTGATGTAAGGACTTGTTATCATGGACATTTCCTAAAAAATATCAATGGACAATTGTTAAAGGACTTTAATTATATAAGACTTGTGGCATAACACATGGTAGAGAACTTGTAACAAATCAACAAGGCTAAAAAGTTATAAAAATAAGTTTAAACATATTTTTAACAAAAATATCAAAAGGGTCTATTTGAATTTGAACAATAATGTATTTATTTTATATTTTTATATAATACTATATGTTACAAGGATCGTAAGCATATAAAAAACTCGAAAATCCGAGCTATAACGAAAAAGATACGCCATTTGCAAGGTGACGATAAATAAAAGCTTTTATAAAAACAATTTTATAAAAACGTATTATTTTTCAATTCTGATAAAATTATATACTTATTTTTTACAGAAAGTATACATTTTTAGGATTCCAAAACATTAAGAATCATAATTATTTGATCAAAAACGAAGGAGTTATGGATTTTGCAAGTTTACGATAATAAATACTTTTATAAAAATAATTTTATAAAAGTTACTGTTCACATCAGGTATTTTTGTTTTGGAAAATGTCATAATTAGATAGAACTTTTAATTACAAATCCGTGCTCAAAAGAATCACTAAAATCGGAGTTAAAACGAATAAGATACGACATTTACGAGTTTACGATAATTAAATTTATAAAAGTGCATGAACAGTAAACGTACTGTTCATCAGAGGGCTCAAAATACAAAAATATAATATTTTGATATATCTTTCTAATACGAAAGCGTGGATGTAAAGAACGTACGAAACGGGCTTAAAACGGAAAAGTTACGCCATATTTACTAAAGTGATATTTATAAACGTTTTTACTTTATAAGTGTTATTTCACAAACACAATTAGATGGTGATGTAGCTATTTAGAATTATATACGGTATTAGTTATTCAAAGTACTTAGTACTCATACGACCTATAATTAATTAGGTTGCATTCGGACACCCGCGTGACGTTTATTCACGCTTCTGTTATACCTTGTTATTCATACACTCAAGGTGAGTTTATAGCACCACGTTTTACTTGTTTTACATATACTTTACAACTTTTGGGGTGAGAACATGCTTGTTGCCAATTTCATTTAAATGATTGGTTTATATTCATTACATGTGCATTTACAATTCATTTTACAAACTGGTCTACATACTCAATTACTTATTTTGGTACGAAATACATTGCTTGTTTCACTTTAATATTACTTTACTTTTACCCAAATGATTACGGATTAGCTTAAGCGGATTGAACTGTTTACTACAAGTTGGTAGGCGTGAGTGTTATAAAATAGATCTATTGGGGTGTGATAATCCCCGTTCGGGTGATTAGCTATCACTGGACAAACGAATGTTATACCATGTCGGAGTACAAAACTACACATACATGAGCGTGAACTCTTACCATGCCTTGAATAAAGTGGCATACACCCAAGTCTGAGCCGCAGTTTCAAGAACTTAGAGTAATCGTAATCATTGTTTTATACACACATGAATATTTACGTTGCGTTAAATAAAGTGGCAATACATACTTGAACAATGGTGGTCCAACTATACTTAACCCTTTTGTGACTATTTAGGGATTGACATGGTCATGCATACTTTACAACTCTTTGATTTCTAACATTCATACATACATTTTGGTGAACATATAAGGATTGGAACGGCCATACATACTTTACGAAACTTTGGTTCAACATTTATACTTACAAAAGGGGGGGGGGGGGAGAGGGGGACGTGTGTATGGGGGGGGGGGGGGGGGGGGCTCGCCACTTTATGTTGACTACTTTTAAAGCATTTTTTTTGGGCTCAAGTGATACAAGCTACTTGACAATACTTGATGTGCACTTGAGTATAAACTATACATATTACTTTTCCAAATGACCAAATAGACACGTCTAGAGGTCGTTCTCTCCATGTCTTGTGCAATGGTATTGATGACGTATAACGCACCCACACCTAGTAACGAATAAAACGCTCAAGATCAAGCAACGCCCAAAAACTCCCAACAGGCTTCACTCCCCCCCGAAAGTCCCAATAAGACGCTCCCTGAAACATATAATTCCATTCCGGGGGCGCTTGTCGACCCATTTTTAGGGTTGTTACAAGAATTGGTAATACACCAGAAGCAATGGTTATAAGAGAACTATGTAGCAGTCATATCATTTAACCTAGACAATAAAACCATTTTCAATTTCAAAACCATTTTCCCACAACGATCACATTTTTAAAAAAAAGGAATTGTACAACGGCAACGGGTCATACATATACAAAAATTGTGCATTAGATGGTCAATATGCAATACGTGCGTACAAAAAGTTTACCAATATGATTCATAGAACAAGTACATATAAAAGAACAATTTAAAGTGCTAATGATGGCTTTAACACACACCAAAACACAAATACATACCACATATAATATATATAATAAAATATATATATCTATATATAAATATATCTAGATATATAACTATAAAAGATATATATATAAATCAATAAATAAATATAAAATCAAACAAACAATTAACACACACAAAAACACCAAACAAATCAATAAAACCCCCTCACCACCCAAAAATACCCATAATCAAAACAAACCACCCCCCCCCCCCCACCCACTCCCTACTCCCCCCAACAAACACACATTTAACCAACAAACAAACACGCCCACCAGGCCCACGCCACAAAACCCAAACTGTTCCCGCCTTACACCAACAGCGCCATTGCATCCGGACTTCACGTACTCCTACCCACACACGACCACCATAGTCCCCACCCCTCCATAACCACCCCCCCAACGACCCGACTCACGACCAAGCCAGCAACACCTACAGAAACCAGCAACGCAGCCAAACCCTTCCCAACCCCCCCCCCACACCCACACACAACAAAACCACAACCACAACCACAACACCCCCTCACCCCCATCCTCGACCCCCCTCTCCATCAGCCAAAAAACAAAACAAACAAACCCAAACAACAAACCAAACGATCCCCCATCTGTGTCCTCTTCACAAACTCCACCAATATCGTACACGGTCATTGGGTTGATGGTGTAGGGGTGTGTCACAGAAAAACCGTACCCCCCCCTGTCCAAACAAGTACCAAAGAGCAAAAACAATGTAGTGCATAATTCCCATCATCTTAAACATTATAAACTAAAAACTTTTAATATAATATATAAAAACTTTAACTTTAAAATATTTATACCACATAATAACAGAATCAACAAACCGGACCAACTCTAAAACCAATACAAAACCACACCCACACCAAAATAATATCTCATCCAATGAAGGAGTCAAGGAGTAACTACAAACAAATTGCGCAAGACAAGCCTAATAAAGCACAGATAAAGTTAACCAAAACACGTACCACAAAGCGCAAAACATAACTAACCAGATCATCGGTGGTGGCCATGCACAATACTCCCACACAAAAAATACCGGTCCCCATGAACCAAGCACAAAAAACATGCAGCCAAGGGATTCTCCCATAATAAAAAAAGACGACGACTATAAAAAACCAACAAAAAAAAAATATTATTTAATTGTCGAATAATAAAATAGCACATGGTTGAAAGTCAGTGATACTTCGGGATGGGTGAAGTAGCCGCACACAAACACGACAATCGCTACCCCTACAGTACACTAACCAAGACAAAGAAACTAAACGCCCACGGCTAACACCACCCGTCCCCCTTCACTATCCACCCCACCCCAACCCCACCACAACCCCGCACACAACCCACCCACCCCCCAAAAACCCTGTCGATAAAAACACCCGCCCCCCCCAGACCGCAACACACCCCCCCACAAAACTCCCCACCCCCACCCCCCCCCCCGTAACATCTAAAAACCCCCAAACCCCAAACCCCCCCGCCCCCCAAAACGCCCACACCCCACCCCCCCCCCCCCCACAGCAGCCCCCCACCACACCCCCCCCCCCCCCCCCCCCCCCCGCCCCCCCCACCCCAAAACCCCCAGATACAAACCCCCCCAACAACCCCCCCCTCCCCCCCCAAACCCCCCCCAACCCCCCCCCCCCCCACCCCCCCAAAAATCCCCAAACCCCCCCCACCCCAACACCCCCAATTCCCCCCCCTTCCCCTCACCCCCCCCCCCCCCACCCCCCACACCCCGCAGCCCCCAACCCCCCCACCAAAACGCCCCCCACAAACCCAAACCTCCACCCCAACCCCCCCAAAAAAAACAAAAGAACCCCAACCCCCCCCCATAACCCCCCAACCAAAATAACACCACCCCAAAACAACAAAAAATAACCCCTCCCACCCCCTACCCCCCCACTCCCCCCCCCCCACCCCCACGCCCCCCCCACAAAAAAAATCCCCCCTCACCCTCACACCCCCCCCTCCTCCAAACCCCCCCCCCCAAAAACTAAAGATCAGGGAACCCCCCTCCCCCATGTGTGGGCAAATACAACCCAACCCCCCACCCCCCCAACGCAACACCCACACCCTCATCCCCCCCTAACCCCACCCCCCGCCCCACCCCCCCCGCCACGCACCTGATCACCCCCCCCCCCAAACCACCCCCCCCCTCACCCCCCCCCCCCCCCCCCCCCCCGCCACCCCCCCCCTCCCCCCGCCCAATCCCACCCCCCCTTCCCGACCCACCCCATCACCCAACCCACCCTCAAACAACCCCCCCACACCCCCCCCCCACCCCCCACTCCTTCACCAACCCCAAAAAAACAAAATCCCACACCACATACACAAAACACCCCCCCCCCCCCCCAATCCCAAAACCCCTCAAAAACATACCCCAAAAACCCCCCACCCCCCTCCAAATACCAACAGTACCAAAACCTCAAAAACAACAACTCACAACACCCCCCCCCAAAAGAAAAACCCCCAAACCGCAACCCTCCCCCCCCAAAAACCCCCACCCCAAACATCCCCACACCCCAACACCCTAATACACCCCAACCCCCCCCCCCAACCCCCCCCCCCCCTCACCCCCCCCAAACACCCCCCTCCCCCCCCCGCCCCACCCCTCCCCCCACCCCCTTGACACACCCCCGCTACCCCCATCACTCCTCCACACACACTCCCACCCCAACCCCCCCCCCACAACCCCTACAAAAACACGCACAACCCCAAGTCCCCAAACAACCCCCCCCCCCTCCAAAAAACCCCAATAATCCCACTACACAAACACCCCGCCCCCACCCCCCCCCAAACCATCCCGCCATTCACATCCCACCAACCCCCCCAACCACCCCCCCCTCCCCTCCATCCCCCACCCAAAACCCCTCCCCCCCCCCCCCCCCCACCCCCCCCACAACCCAAACCACCCCAACCAAACCAAACAAAGGCCCTATAAATACACAACCCCCCCCAAACCCCCCCCAAACACCACACCCCAACCCCCCCCCCCCCGCCCTCCCCCACACATCCCACCACTCACCTCCCACACCCAACCACGCCCACCGGCACCACCCCCTAGACCCCCCCCCTGCCACACAACACCAACAACCCCACACCCCACTCCCACCCCCCCCCCCACCGCGTCCCACCAACACAAGACCCCCCCCCAACCCCCCCACCCCACCCCACCATCCCTCGAAACCCTCCCACCCCCCCCACCCCCCCACCCCAACCCCCCCCCATCCCCCTCCACCCCCACCTCCCCCCCCCCAAGACACCCCGCCACCCGCCCCCTCCCCCCCCCCCCACACCCTACATCACCCACCCAAAAAAACCAAACACCCCACCCCCCAACACCAAAAACCCCCCAAACAAGACCCCCCCCCCCCCCCCTCCCCCCCCCACCACCCACACTCCCCCCGCCCCCAATAATCAACCCCCCCCCCTTCGATCCCACCAACCCCAAAAAAATACCCCCCGGACCCAAAACAACCCCCCCAAAAATACCCAACAACCACCCCCCCCCCCCCCCTCCAAAAAAAACCCCCCCCCCCTCAACTCTCAACTCCCAATCAAAAGAAGCCCAAACAAAAAAATCCCCCCCCAACAACAAAAAACACCCCCCCCCCCCCAAACCCACCCACACAAACCAAACAAACCCAAACCCCCCAAAAAATAACCCCCCCCAACACAACCCCCCATCAACCCACACCACCCCCAAAAAATAACAAATGACCTCCCCCCCCCCAAAACCACCACCTACAATGACCAACCAACCATCCCCCCGCCACCAAAAATAACAAAAAAAACCCCCCTCCAAAACCCATATAAACGTCTCACAAAATCAAAACCCAAACCCCTCAACACCCACACCCCCCCCCCCCCTCCCCCCCCCGCCACCCTCCCCCCCCCCCCCCCAAACCTCCCCCCCCTCCCCCCCCCCAAAATAAAAAACCAAAAAAAAAACCCAAAAACCCCCCCCCCACCGACAACCCCCCCCCCTCCCCCCCCGCAACAAAAATCAAACCCCCCAAAGCACCAAAACCCCAAAAAACTCACCCACCACCCCCCCCGCCCCCCCACCCCCCCCCACTTCCCCCCCCCTTCCGCCCTCCCAACCACCGCCCCCACCAACAAAAACAACCAAAAAACAAAACCACCCGCCAAAACCCCATCCCACCACATCATAAAATTTAGTAACCCACATCGTTGTCCCCCAACAAACAACTACTTTACTGCAGCAGCAATCCCAAATCACAAAAACCCGCCAATTTAAATAAAAAAACAGATAATACCCCCCATACATTTTGGTGAACATATAAGGATTGGAACGGCCATACATACTTTACGAAACTTTGGTTCAACATTTATACTTACAAAAATCTATGATGCTTTTCCTGCAGTGACTATTGTTACGATACTAGCCAGTCATGGGGAGGCTATTCGAGGCATTCATGAGTATTTGCAAGGGGTGCCTATCGAGGAGGAGATGAGTACATTGAGGTTCAGGATGGGTATGGCCGAAGCGGAGAATGCTTCTTTACGTAGTAAGATTAGGACCATAGAGGCTATCGAGACGGTTACTCGTAGCCAAGAGAGCATGACTCGTAGGGAGATGGAGTGACAGTTGGCTTCAGTTCAGGAGTCACAGCGACAGGACCGAGAGAACTTCAAGAAGCTCCAGGAGTTAGTCACCAGTCAGCTCGGACGTCACCCATAGACACCTTGTTTTAGGAATTATGTATTAGCTTGTATTGGAAGTTGTAGTATCAAGAAAACTATGTAGTATTATGGAGGGAAAACAATGAAACCCACTATCTATCGAATTATCGTATTATGAAAATTTCGCCAATTTTACTTTAGTTCCCTAAATTAATTGTGCAACCCACTCTCTCAAATATCATGAAATCATAATGTTATTTTGACGAAAATGAGCAATGCATCGTTAGTCCTCAATTATACATAGCTTGATCACCTATGTATAATTCAGGAAGGACCATGCCCATGCTGAGAGTAGTCACCTTAAAACTTCTTGTCAAGAAAATTTTTTCTATTTATATCAAGTTTTGTGTACGTATTCATAAAATGTATTTATCACAAGGAACCAAACTAACAATCATAATAACTAAGTAAACTCTTACACCACCTTACTATATAAAGTCGACATCATCAAAAAAAATATTATAACTGACACGTTAAGCCAAAGGGAACGAATAAGCCACTAGAATTCGAGCCTTGGTCGCAACAATAAATATTAAACCAACGTCACTAATCTTGAACAATCAAGTTAAATCAATTTAGAAGGGAAATGCAAACGAGTTACCAAGCATGGTATCGAAATTATCGAAAGACATAAATAAAAATAACAAATAGATTTATTGCCACAACATCCGTTTATTACTTGGGAAATAATATTACATAAGAACAAAAAGGAAATACAAGTTTTATTACAACCCTCCTCTAACAATAATATCTATTCTTTCCAAAAGAGATCCACGCCAATAGCAAGGACGATGATGGGCGCGAGAATCGCTAGAATAAAGGCCATATACTGAAATTCTTCTTCGTATGGGATGTAGGCAAGATAAATGCCGAGTGCTACCGCGCTCGCCATCACCACAAGTGTAATAATATGCAACATTTTTGAGGTTTGGATGTGAGAAAATTTAAGTGAAAGATTAAGCATTATATGGAGAAATGGAGGATAAAAATTTGGTATTTAAAAGGAGGAAGTAACCGTTAGGGTTACTGTTCATAGCCGTTGGGGTTACTGTTCACGTAAAAAAAATTAAAAAAATACCAACACCTCTTCATTAACACCATTCCGGGAGGCAACTCAAACTACATTTCGGGACAAAATTCTTTTAACACGGGGAGACTGTAACAATTCACATTTTTTCACATCTGTTAAGTCAATAAATATTCAATTATTTATTTTAAACTTCTACGCATTTGCTTTAAATTTTAATAGTTAAGTTAAATCGCGTAAACTAAAAATCAACAATCAACGTAAACCGGCATCAAACAAATTTAGGTTACGTCAAGCAAGCAATATATTATTTTTACGAAAGTAATAATCAACTTTTTATATTTTATTTTTATTGGTTACGTAAAATGTTTACGTTTCGTAATTTAATAGATTTAGGCATACCCGGAGCACCAATACCTATCTATACTCAACCAAATACCCACAATTATACCCAATACTCAAAAATTATATAAATTCCTTATCCATATATACATAGGGCTGGATATGAATGTAGAATACACAAGAAAGATATTTATTTTGACTTCTAAGTAATATACCATGTGTTATAAACTTCAAGAAGCAAACTCCTACCAAATACTTACACACTCCATACTATCTTACATATTTACCATACCTTTCTTACACAATGGTCATTCAAGACTAACCATGGTTAAGTTAAAGTAACCATTAGCTAGTTAAATCTTGCTATAAAAGGCACACTATGCAAATAAACTTCACACAACTCATTTCCTTAAGTAAAAACAACACAAAAACTCTCCCTTGTGCTCTCTAGCTCATGGCACACAAACCAAACCCATATACATTCCATATTTTTTATTTTACAAGTAATCCAAGTGTTCAAGGTTCATTATTAGAAATATCTAAGGTGTATTGGTAGCTTGGTTTAGTGTTTAAAAAGGTTAAACAAGAAAGGTTCAAGATTAGGGTTTCAAGTGAAATTAGGTTTTTCTTGATTTGGAAGCTTGGGTTTTGTTGATAAGTTAGGGTTTAGATCTTGTTTCTCTTCATCATACATCATATTAATGTTATCTAAAAACCTTAAACTCTTTACATCTATGATTTTATGTCTACATAATGTTTATATAGTTAATCACCATTTAGGGAACATATTAACAAGTAAAATGGATTTTTACACTTGTTCATGGTTTGATGAACTTTGTCATATATTATATGGATGTTAAATACATGTTGTAATGGAAGTATAAGTATCATACAAGTGTTGGTTTATCTATAAAAAGTATATATATAAACTAGTTACTTAAAAGTTTACTTAAAAAGTTTATAAGTAAAAGTGATGTAAGGACTTGTTATCATGGACATTTCTTGGACAAGATCATTGAATAAATATGTATACAATATTGTCCCTATGAGTCTTCTCTTAAAGGAAACTCATTTAAACCTCATCGTCTAACCGATAGGTTAAAGATCAATCAAATTCCAAGAATATGATTATCTCCTTTTGGACAACATCTTTTCATTCATAGTCTTTGATCATCCATTCTACTAAGATCTAATAATGTATCTCCTATAGTTAGCAGGTTCACTATGATCCTCTAACTCATGATCCTCACCATTTATATAAATATATATTATGATAAATCCTTACGGATCTATGAATATGAGTAATATCATTCTAAGGTTAACCATTTTCATGTTTAGCCTTAGTATGACATTCGCTAGTGTGTTTAGAAGGTTTATGTATCTTCTTCTTGAAGTAATTCAAGACCTACCATACTCCTTCGCTTTTAACAAGTGATACTCCCATTACTTCTTGTAAATTTGAGACTATTCTCAAATAACTTAGTATAACGAGCAACAAAAACTTTGTTCTTGTGTGAGTTGTTGAAGTGGTATCCCATCGTTTCCTTTGGGTATCCAACAAAATACACTTAACAGTTCTAGGCTTTTGTTAATAATAATCTCCAAGGGATTTTAACAAATTTAGAACTTCAATTAAGACACATTGTATTACTAGAATAATGTCTTAATTAACCTTCTAGGTTGGAGTCTTATTGGGTATATCCATGACATACTCAATTATCTATCCTTGATCTCTTTTTGGAGTTAAATAAGTTAAGGTCATCATAAATCAAAACAATAACAATATATAGTTTGATTACCCTTGTTGGACATACCATAAAACTGTGGTATTCTAATAAGATTGAAACAGTAAGGCAATCTCATAATTCATTAGATAAACTTATACTTTATGGCTTTTCATATTTACCAACTTAAGTTGAAACGTAATAGTATCAATAGTATTATTAAGCCAATTGCATGATTTTCTTAAGTCTTTGTGTAACACCCCCAAATAGGGTCGTAGCGGAATAATGTGTCCGAGAGCATTACATCATAGATCAATAGCACAAGATATGAGAACGACCTCTAAAAGAGTCGTTTAAAATACGATACATTGGATTTATTGAAATTGTTTAATACAAAGCACAACGGCTTAAATTGATCAACATTGAAATAACAAGATTTTAGATCATAAGAAATATCCCAAGATGTAATGACTCCAAATCTTTTATGCAATGACTCCCCCAAAAGAGTATCCCCAATTATCCTTTAGCACTCGTGCCATCCTTGCCTGAGAAAACATGCTTTAAAACATCAACATAAAGTTGGTGAATTCATAGGTTTATGTAAAATATAATGTAGGACCACAAGATTTTCCCCGTGATAATCATCACAAAATGTAATTACGTTTCCCTAAGCTCATGACACTGAAGCTCGACATGTATGAAATGCAACATAAATTGCCAACATTGCCCGTGATGATGTTCTAACCCGCAACATCCTAAATCCGACATGGTATACGTCTGTTGTCCGGTAAACCGGCACAGTGAGCGCTACTCACCCGAACGGGGATGTCAATCCCAAATAGATCTATTTATAACATTCGCGCTCACACAAAGTAATTGACAGTTCATGATAATGGGCTCAGAGGGTTATCGCTACTTAGGCAAACACGTAATCATGTAAAAATGTGCACTTGCGTCCAATCGTAAAACAATGCATGTTTCTCACCCCCAAAAGTTATAAATCCTTGATATAGTAAAACATGGGGCTATGAACTCACCTTAGTGAATAAACTAGAGTATATGAATCAAGTGAATACGGATATGACCGAATGCAACCTAATTAAATATAGGTCGTATGAGTACTAAGTACTTTGAACAACTAATACCACATATAATTCTATATCGTTACATCACCACCTAAACATGTTTGTTTAATTTATAAAATTAAACAATATAAGTTTATACTTTGCAAAAAAATGTTCATGTATTCGTGTTCGTAAAAATGGTATACTTGTCCAACGATTTGTTATTTGCCAAAAATACTTGATGTATTATTTATATAATTTTTATTTATTATAAAAATAATTTAAATTAGTTTGAAGATATAAAGTTGAAAACGTTTAAAAATATCACTTTAGTAAAAACGTCGTATCTTTCTCGTTTTAATCCCGTTTTTAGCGTTCTTTATATGTATGGTATCGTATTTGAAAAATTAAATCAAATATTTCATTTATTATATTCATATTTACTGTTATGAACAGTAACAGTAAGTGTAAATTTATAAAAATACTTTTTATAAATTTTAAATGTTGAAATCGTATATTAATTGTATCTCATTCGTTTTAATTCGGTTTTTAGTGATTCTTATGTCCACGTCTTCGTAATTAAAAAATCTATTTAAGAAAATTAATTCCCAACAGCCCACTATTATGAACAGTAGCAAGTTTTTATAAAATTACTTTTATAAATTTACTTTTTATCGTAATCTTGTAAATAGCGTATCTCCTTCATTTTAAATCCGTTTTTAATGTACCTTATAGTTTTGAAATCCTCATTAGTTGTACTTTATCAGAAAAATAAGCTTCCATTTATATCAGATTCGAAATCTTAGAGTTTTTATAAAGTTGCTTTAATAAAGTTACTTTTACATATTTAATTACTTAAAACATGTAAAATCCATAACTAGTTCATTATCCATTGGTTTTCCAAGTTTCTTATATTTTTGAAATCACAAAAATATGTACTTTTAAGGAAAAATATAAAACATTCTGCTTAGGTTCGAATTTATATAGTTTTTATAAACTTAGTTTTATAAAAACACTTTTATACACATTATCTCGTAAAAATCATAACTCCTTCGTTATTTATCGGATTTTCAAGTTTCTTATATGCTTACGATCGTTATGAGATGTAATATTTTTATAAATATAAAAATAAAGTTTTTCAGGGTTCGAATGAACAGTAACATTTAAAAGTTTAATTAACTTGTTTTATACACTTTTAAACTTAAAGCTATCAAAGTAAAGACATAAAAGGTAAAGTGAGACTCACAATTGCCTTAGCTAAACAAAGGCTTTAAATGCTCTTAAGAGCTAGTCAACAAGCTCTAGCTTATCATAAGGATAAGCTAGTAAAGTCCAATAAGCTCTTCCATGGTAAGCTTATCATCCAAGCAACTCAGATCCAAATTAAGCATAGGTTTAAACTGATTTTAAAGGTTTGAATAGATTAATGACTAGTTAAGCTCAAATCTAAGCTTAGAGACTTAGATGTAAGAGGCTTTGTGATTGATTTGAGAGTTTATAGAAAACAAGAGATTTTATGATTTTAAAAACAAACTAAGCAAACACAGTTTAAATAAAATAACTAAGATTTCATTGATTAAAACAGATTACAATACTTTGAAATGGAGATGACAAAAGCTTTAATAAGAAAACTACATAAAAAGATTACAAAAGCTACTAAAGAAAACTTAAAAAAGTGCAGAAAAAGAAGATGATCTGTGTGTGAGTGAGGAGCTTTATTTATAGCCTTTAGAGGATGCTTCTAGGTCTCTTGCCCGCTCCTTATCCATTTGATCTTGGCCCTTGAATATTTGCTCATCATTGGATCCTTATAGATTTCCGTTGGATTAATTGAGTGAGCACACGGATTGCCAACGTGGCATTCCGTGTGTCAGAGCACTTGTGCTTCTTTTGCACTCAATTTAGTGCAAAATCCTTGTCCTTGGTGTGCTTTTTGTCAGACCCGCGTGTCATTCCTTGTGGGATTGGACCAATGAGAGCTCTTGTATGACGTTTCTTTGTGCCTCATCACTGCTTGGTACTCGAATCTTCCTTCCACGTAATCAATTTTGATTTGCCCTTTGATTTTAACTCAAGGTAAATTGAAGACGATGGTGAATAGTAATAACCACTTTTCCCGCTTTTTATCTTTTTTTATACGTTTGAAGATTTTGACCGGGGAAAGTGGGGCGTTGACCTGGGCCGGATTTTGGGTTTGGGCCATGATTTTTATTAAAGAATTGGGCCGAGTGAAAGGTTAAGGTTATAACGAGCGTTATCATTTATTAATAAAAAGATATTTAGGGTTTTTGGGTTTTATCTTTCCATGTTTGACTAGGTTTGACTTGTTTGACCAAAGTTAACCAAGAGTTGACTTTTGACCATTGATAGCAAACTTCCGGCTCTTGTAAACTCTTTATCCGTTCCCGTGTTCGTGTTTGTCCGGTTTTGACCGTTTTCTTGCGATTTTTGCTATATCCGTACCTACATAATCACAAAGACAAAACAAGCAATATACAAGCATTTTAAGCACAATTTTGTCTTTTATGGGTCATTTTTGATATAAAATGGATATGTGTTTTCACACATATCAGTAACCAATAAAAATAAAAAGCGTAAAGTTATAAATTATCATCCTAATAACTTTATAACACTTACTTGACGTAAACATTTAGTTATTTGATGCCTGTTTACGTTAAATGCTCATTTTTAGTTTACGCGATTTAGCTTAACAGTAAAAATTAAAAGCGAACGCGTAAAAGCCAAAAAATAAATAATAGAATAATTGAAATTGTAAATGACCAGAAAATATGAAATGTTACACTCTCCTCCCGTTAGAAGAGCCTTGTCCCCAAGGCTCAAGTCGCGACACTTGACAAAGGTACGGGTTTAGTGAAGAGATGCGGATACTTCTTTTGAAATTGGTCTTCACGTTCCCATGTGAATTCAGGACCTCTCCTCGAGTTCCATCGAACCTTGACAATTGGGATACGGCTTTGCTTTAACCGTTTGACTTCTCGATCCATGATCTCTACGGGTTCCTCCACAAAACAGAGCTTGTCATCAACATGAAGTCCTTCCAATGGAACGGCTAATGGTTCGTCGGAATAACATTTCTTCAAGTTGGATACATGAAATGTATTGTGAACCCTGCTCAACTCTTGAGGAAGCTCAAGCTTGTAAGCAACGGATCCAACCTTTTCCAGCACCTTGAAAGGTCCAACATATCTAGGGTTTAACTTCCCCCGTTTGCCAAAACGTACGACCCCTTTCCAAGGTGAAACTTTAAGCATAACTCTATCCCCAACTTGAAACTCCATCGGCTTACGCTTTAAATCGGCATAACTCTTTTGTCGGTCACGAGCGGCTTGCATTCTTTGTTTGATCTGAATGACCTTCTCAGTTGTCTCTTGAACTATTTCTGGACCGGTGAGTTGAACTTGTCCAACCTCGGCCCAACAAACAGGTGAACGACACTTTCGACCGTAAAGTGCCTCGAATGGTGCAGCCTTGATGCTAGCGTGATAACTGTTGTTGTAAGAAAACTCAACTAGTGGCAAATGTTTAACCCAACCATTTCCAAAGTCGATCAACTGTTGTTGACGGATGCTATTTAGTAACACCAAATTGCTAATTTCCGCTGCCCAATCCGATGCCCCTCAGGGCGGTTGTTACATCCCTATTCAAATTTACTTTGGTATGATAATTAATAAAAGTCAAGGGCAGACGTTGTCTAAGGTTGGGTTGTTTCTTCAAAGGCCGGTTTTCTCTCATGGCCAACTATATGTCGTTGTTTTGAGGGTCTAGACCACGAAGGGTTTGAAGGTTTTATGTTGTGATAAAGATGGTAACTATACCAATTCTACCACCAACGTAGTGTATAAAGAGGATTTATATCGAATTTGAAATGGTGCTATATACTTTGTAATTGCGGATAGTTTATTAAGTTTTATTTCCTCTTATCGGATAATGTTTTATGTATTTTGTATTCGTTATTTATATCCGATAAGAGGAAATAAAACTTAATAAACTAATTCGGATAATGGTAACATGTCAAAGCGGATAGGTTAAATTCCTTTCTGTCACTAATTTGGAGGTTATCAGGTTAAAATTGGCTCTACAAAAGGTTAAATTCTTATACTTTCATCATTTACATATTTGTAATTGGTGTTGATTTTGACGATTTCTTATAATTTTCTGTGAACTTTATTTGCTGATTCATTGTTTTAGTAGTCTTGATAGTACTTACGGTTATGCTTTATTAATTATAGATTTCGTTTTCACTCGACAAAGGTATAGGTGAACGACTTCAATAAGCACATTTACAACTACAAGTATTATAAGATGTGGTCACATGTGAAAATATACGTCTTGTAGCTTTTTAAGATGTGTGAA
>BQNB010148329.1:0-16313 GCA_026074375.1 Tanacetum coccineum | reverse complement strand
CAGTGATGATTATCTTCTTGCCATCTACTAGGGCATGCAACTGTACTTCCTTATTGATAGTTTTGGCCTTGACAGTAGACCAAAACTGTTCGATACAAGAAATATATATTGTGGGTGATATGTGTGAAATACATATATCCGTTTATACCTAAAATAGCCTAATTAAACCCAAAACAGACTAAAATGGCAAAAATATACTTGTTTTTGTGTTTTGTGTATGCAGGTACGGATATATCAAATATCACAAGAAAATCGCCAAAAACGGGCAAACACGGACACGAGAATGGAAGAGTGTACAAAAGCCGGAAGCCAAAGTCAACCTTCAGTCAACCCTGGGTCAACAAAAGTCAACCACAACACTAGAATACAAAAACTCAAAATGTTTCAAATCAACCCTCCAAGTTTCAGAAAGTTACCATATTGGTCCCTAACTCTTATTGGGCCCTTAAACCCTAAAAACCATACCCGGAAACCTTTAAACCAAAAACCAAGTCCAAGCCCACAACAAAAGCCCAAACCCTAGCCCAATACCCCTTTTATAAAACCACAGGGACTTAAGTTGCCATTTTTAAAAGTTGTTCTACGTTACAACTTTAAATAATCAAAGAGAGGGACTGAAATTGCAATTACCCAAAGTTTAAAAACGTTTTTACCTCGTTTCAGTTATAAAAAGGGCGCCAAGGGTGTGTTACTATTCATCGTCTTCTTCAAAAGTTACCCATGGTCAAACGATAGGGCAAATCAAAATTGAAGGGTACGGACGACAATTCAAGGGCTCACTTACATAATAGCAGGGTTAATTAAGTCATATCAAGGCTCCTTATTGGTTCACTCAAGCTATCAAGCCACGTGAATGTAGAGAAAGCACAAAAGAAGAGGGGTTTTATACTTAAAGCACTCACAAAACTAGCACAAGCTGTCACATCAAAGGAATGACAGCTTGGCAATCCGTTTGTGCACATTCTTGATCCAAGGGCTCATATTGAAGATCTAATGATTGATTGATTGTACGGTTTGGATTAAAAGGAGCGTGGGATGCAAGCAAGTTCCTAGAAGGTTCTCTACAAGGCTATATATAGCACTCACTATCACACACTTAATATCTCTCTTTTTCATGTAATTTTTCTTTTAAGTAGATTAATTTAGCTTATGAAGTTTTCAGTTTAAATGTAATTTTCATTTTAAATCTCTTGTAATCTGTTTAGTTCAATTAATAAAATTTCAATTTAGTTTTCATCACTTTGTTTCACATTCATAAGCTCTCAACTCTCATCTTACCAATAAGCTCTCATAAGCTCATGTTCAGCTCTCATGAGTCTATAAGCTCATGATTTGAGCTTAATTCAGTCCTAGTCATATTAAAAATCCAAAATCAGTTTAACTAAAACCTTACCTTGACTTGTGGACTATTAAGCTAATGGAAGGGGAGTCAAATGTGGAAGGACTCCCATGGACTTATACTGGCTTATTTTTAATAAGCCATTGCTGTTGAATAAGCTTTAAGAGCATTCTAAGCCTTGTTTAGCTAGGCTCATTGTAAGTCTTCTTTAATTTTAAGTTTTAGCTTAATAATTGCTTAATTAGCTTAAATTTGCTTATTTGCTTATTAAAAAGTGCTTATCTGTTTTCTTATTGCTTATTTGTGTTTTAACTTGTTTCTTAGTGCTTATAAACCATCTGTTTTAGCTTAGTATAGTTAGAATCTAGATTAGTGTTTAATTTGTCTTAAAATCCATAAAAAGCCAAAAATAAGTAGTTTAGCTTAGATTCTTGGATATAGCTTATTTGATTAATGAAAAATGTTTGTTAAGCTTGTTAAAAGCTGTTAGTTATTTGGTAATTAGAATTAGATCATTAGATCTTAATATAATAAGCTTAATCAAAATCTGCCTTTTTATAAAGGAGTGTTTGGAACAGCATGTTTTGACCTTCAAAAGTCAATGACAATTGATGTTTTTGTTTTAGTCAGCTAAGTGTTCATAAATGATTAGGTTTTGAGCAAGTTTTTAGGATTAGTTTGAATTTAACCTCATTTTAAGGCTTAATCTCTAAGCTGTGCACCAGGGGAGATTTCTCCCTTTGTTGTGATTACTAAAATTTAGCCCAAGCTCTTATAGGCTTGGTAATTGTATATTTTGTGATCTAATACACTCAATAAGAGTGTTCATTGCAGGCTAGACCAAAGAGGTCACCTGCAAGTTGGTTTTGACTTTTGTTCATTTGTGCTAACAGTAGTAACCTTTGTTACTACTGCTGTCATTTCTAGTTTAATTTTAGGTTAGTTAATCTAAGTTTTAGTATCTTAAATTTTAGTAGCTTTAAGTTTAGTCATAGCTTAGCATAGTTTAAGGCTTGTTTTTCATTTCTCAGCTTATTTGTTTAGTACAATTACTCTCTAAATTTTCAAAAAAATCACTAAAAAGACCAAAAACAGTAGTAATTAGAGTTAGCTTTTAAATTAGATTTTTAGCTTGTTAAGTTTGATTTTAAGATTTGAAATTATAGCTTATAGGTAGTTTTCCTAGTTTTCAAAAGCTTTCTCTCTTTTATAGCTTTTTGAATGATCTAGCTTATTGTGAAATTGAGCTCTTTGTGATTACTTCTGAGCTTGTGCTTTTGATCTTCAAATTTAGATAGTTTTTAATGTTAATGGCCAAGTTAGTTTTTCATGTTTAGATCATATACATCATAAGCTTTCCATAACAGTTTTCAGTTTGCAAATTGAGCTAAAATTGAGCCTTGTGTAAGCTTTTAAGTGGAAAATAGCAAAAGTAAGCTCAAACACCCACTTTCTGTAACAGCTTTTTCTTAAGCTGTTTTTGAGCTTATTTCTCAGTTTCAGTTAATGTTGTCTTCATAAAAAGTGCTTAAAAATCAGTTTTCTTTAAGTCCTAATATTTAGTTTTTATTAAAAGTCAAAAATAAAAAAAGAGAGCAAAAAAGGGGGTTTGCCTGCCTCGAACCCTAGACCTCTAGCTCAAAGACCCAACGTGTTAACCAAGTGTGCTACAATAGCTCATCCGTGAGCTATTGTACACATTTAATATTTACCCTTTGTTTGGGCCTTAAGCCCATAAGCCACTTCGAGCTGTTTAAGCTTATTTAGGGGCTTATCCGTTTAGCTTTTTGGACTTTTCTTATTTTTCTCTTATAGCTGTTAGGATTTATGATTTATCCTGAATTTTTCATAATTTTCTAGTTAGTAGATTATTTTAAATCATTTTTCTTAAGTTTTAATTTTCGAAAAGTCTTTAAAAATAGAAAAAAGTTTTAAAAAATTACAAAAAAATAGTTTTTAGCATTAGAATAAATACTTTTAGGTTTACATTCAGAAAAATCATTTTCACCCTTTTTAGATTTTAAATTTCATTTTTGAGTTTTTATAATTAATTTTAAAAATAGGATTTTAATTTTTAAAATAGTTAAAAATAGTTTTCTTAGCTTTTATAATATTTTAGATTTTTCTAAGCTTAAAAATCATTTTTCTTAATTTTTAGGACTTAATTTGCTATTTTTTAGGATTAAATTAGATTAAAATAGTCTTTAATTCATAATAAATTCAAAAATAATCAAAAAAATGTTTTTCTTTTTCTTAAAACGGACGTCTAATTTCAAAACATTGTAATGGTTTGTATATGTAAGCATAATGATGCTGATAATTTGGATAAAAATATTTTATACTTATACCCTTCTATCGTGTTATCACAGGATTTCTACCCTAGTGTTTGTTGACCCGGAGAGTTCCACCCAGGCTGACGGAGCTCAGAGCTCCCGAGTGCCTGCGCCACTTCCTAAGGATCCCTATGAGGCCATTAGGCAGGCTTATTTGGATGGGATGGACACTAAGTTCGAGCCTTTCGAGGACCCCATTGATACTGAGACACTTGAGTCCCCCCCTCGCTATAGCACCACCTATATCACTATCAGAGAGTACCACACCCGTTTTGGTTCTCATTCTCCGCAGGACCGCACGTATGGTTGTGCGCGTTCCACCTGCGATATCGTCAGGCCTCTCTGCCAGTATGGCAGGGGAGGCATCTATGTCTGAGTCTGCGCTCCATAAGAGGTTTCAGTCCTCTTACGAAAGTTCGCCATCCGTGTCACCACCAGACCTTCCTTCGCAGAAGCGTTATTGAGGTACATCCGAGTTAGTAGAGGATAGTGAGGAGGATGATGATGAGGAGGATGAGTAGATAGAGGAGAGTATGGACTCTGACAGTGTGAGTGAGGACGCAAAGGACGAGGGTCCTACTATAGAGGATGAGGATCTTGCTGCGGAGGACGAGGGTCTTACTGCAGGGGTTGAGGGCCCCGATATGGATGATGAAGGCTATGGTTTAGATGATGAGAGTCATGGTATAGACGACGAGGGTCATAGTGTAGAGAGTGATGAACTTTATTTAGAGGAGGAGGAAGCTGTACCTGAGGGTCAGCAGTAGGCAGCTCCGGTTATAGGGACAACTATGAGTGTGCCCTTAGGGCTTGGGTATGGAGCGTTGAGGCGCCGTGAGCTAGCATTAGAGGAGGGTGATGTATACAGTACGTTTGAGGTCGGACAGGGTTCCGGATCGGTACCAAAGTTCGGGAGACCTGAGAGGGTGTTAGCATTTAGACAACCCACACTTACCACATGGACAAACCCTAAGGACGGTATGATTTATATTGATATTCCCGATTACCCACCACCAGCACCACCTGTACAGACACCACCTTCACCCGAGTGGACATCCGGTTCACTTCCTATTTCTCCATCACATTCTGATGTTCCATCACCCATTTCATCGCCTATGATACCTTTGACTGTACCATCTCCTGTAGCTACACCTGCTGCAGATGAGACTGAGGGATTTTTGACTGAGCTGGGAGCTCAAGTCGAGATGTAGGGGGGATTGATTTGCGATCATGCAGTACGATTGAAGGAGTTACCGCCTGGTCTGTTTGAGAGGTACGATAGGGACATAGGAGAGTTATTCACTAGGTCGGGGGCGGTTAGGGAGGAGATTTTCTCCCAGAGGTACCGGTTTAGGAGTCTAGAGTATGAGCAGGAGAGAGTCGCAGTGACATTTGGAGCGATATGGAGACCAGTGTTAGCCCTTGAGGCATAGGCAGGTCAGACAGATGCCCAGAGAGCAGCTCTGTGGCATGCCATCAGTGATGTGCAGGGAGAGAACCAGGATTTATGGTTACAACTTGCTGAGGAGAGACGTGCACGATTAGAGTTGGCTGAGGTTGTTAACGGTATGAGGAGAGGGCAGGAGCCTAGAGGAGGTGCGTATGACATACGAGGTTTGGATTAGCAATCTTGTGTATATCACTAAATTGGGTAGTATCAGTTAGTGTCGGTTATGATTAGGAAAGTTTCTTTGTGTTTTGTAATAGTGGTTATGGCGGATCATTCAACTTACTAGGTGATTCATATTTAAACCGTTTCGTATTAGTGAAGGAAATTTTGTTCGATCTTCATGGATAGCAACATTTTTTGTTATTCCTGTTAGTTGAGAGCGCATATTTGTCCGTATGTGAGTGCGTTGCGATTGGTTGTTAGTAATAGAGGGGATACCCTCTTCCTTATTAGGATGTGGCGTGCGATGTAGTTAGTATGTTCTGTGAGCTCGAAATGTATTCGGGCTGACCAATTATACCGATTGATTAGAATATATAATAGGAAACAGACCATGGTCGGTCGCAGAGAGTATTAGAATGAGTTATTGTGATCGGTTTGGAAACCTAATTATACTTTTGACTGTGTAAGTTTTGAGAGGTAACTTGACCTACCTAAGAGAGGTGAGATTTAAGACACCTGTTGAGTAGGATTGATTTGGAAGGGTCTTTAGCGTGTGACGATGTGGTATAGATTTTAGACCGGCCTTCCTAGATGGGTAGAGCCAGGATTATTAACCAAGTAAGGTTTGCTTGAGGATTTTAAGTATGTAAGTAATAGAAAAGTAAAGTATGAGTCGTATTGTGTAGGACATATACCCCGTAGGGTTAGTCCTGTTGGTTGGATAACCAGAAAGATTTGGCAATGCCAATTCTGATAGTTTTGTCGTCATGTCGAGGGCGAAATCATATCCTGGCACCCGACTGAGACAGTGAGACCTAAAATGGAGGAATTGTAAAGCTAAGAGGTAGCATGAGAAGTTATCGTGAATTTATGTTCGGATGCGGATTAACCATGAGAAAGTGTAGGACTTGACTATGGAAAGACTTAGTCTTTAGGAGGATCGTAAGAAACCTCGTTGAAACCTTAGTGATTGATGTGATTCTTTTAGGAATGGAATTTCCTGTTATTAATGTGAGTTGATAATTTGAGTTAAATTTCAGGGAGAAATTACTTTAAGGGGGTGAGACTGTGATAACCGATAATATTCCCAGGGCAAAGTATTATAAAATATTATAGTTTTATATGTTAGAGTCTCTCGATCTTGTTAGTTTTCCTAATGAAAGCTGAAAAGTTGACTTCTGTTGACTATTTTGCATAAAAATGGTTTCGATTTAACCAGGAGTTTTGATGAAGTTTTGAATTCATGAATGAATCATTTATGATTTGTTTTTCTTTTTTAGAGTGGTTTTGAGGTTTTCAGTGCTTTCCGAGAAGTTTTCCCGCGTTTAGCGAAAAATCGTCACGTAGCGCGTACCGGCACGACAGTTTATTTAAGTGTGGAGATTTATGAAGTTGGGAATGTGATGATGGGTTTATTTATTTAATAAATTCATAATAATGAAATAATGTTGATTTAAATTGTAAATCGTGAGTGTGAGATTTAAAAGTTATCAGAAAAATGGTGGTTTTCGTGAAATTCGGTAAAAGACCGTAACAGTCGTAAAAAGGTGAAATTTTGGGTGAATATAAATTTCCAAGATATATTTTGTGATTTGAAGTGTTTTTAAATGAATGAGCAAGGTTCGGTAGATTTTTGTAAAAAAATTCATGTTTCGGTATGGAGTTGGCCGATAACGGCTCAAAATGGATTTTTGTAGCTATTTACGGTGATAAGTGTCGTATGAATAACCCAGGTTTATGGAAAAATAATTTTAAACGCAATGGAAATGATAACTAAATTTGGTTGATGTTTTAAATAGATGAAAATTGAGTTTTTAAGTGATCTCGACACAAAAAGGAAGACCTGAGACCCTCCTAGGATCCATTTTCGGTTAAGGAAGAGCAAGAGAGACAAGATGGCTATTTTTAAGCTAACATATCCCCTTTGGTACACTTATAACCACCATTACCTCAACCATTTCACATACATGCATCATTTTGAAACCAAAACAAAAAAATATCTATCCCTTTGTCCTCTCTATAACCGAACGAACACACACACACCTAGAAAACATCAAGATTTTTGAAGATTTGTCAAGACACGGGGTTAAGGAAACATTATTGGGTTGATAACTAGTAGTTTCGGGTTGTAGAAACAAGGTTTTAGTCTTATTCGCGTGTCTCGATCGAACCAAGCTCATCAAACAAGTAAGTTTTTCAAAAACTTTGAATTTAAGTTGTACTTTTGTGATTATGGTGATGTCTAGACGCTAGTTGTACAAGTTGATCGCCATAAAGGTCAAAACTTGAAAACAAAAATGTAAAAAGGGGTGTTTATGCGTCGGCTTATAAAAGAAAGGAAGGAAAAGGGTTTTGAGTTTAAATAAAATGGTTGTTGTGGTAATTTTTCATTTTTGTAAAAGTGCTTATAAGGGCTTATTTTGAGGCTACGCTTATTTAAAAAGCTAAATGTAGCTTATTTGATTTTGGATAAGGGTGCGTTGGGATCGTTCGGCCCAACAAGAGTGCGTTTGGTTTGGGTCCGGCCCAACTAGGGTGCGTTTGGTTTGGTTTCGACCCATCTAGGGTGCGTTTGGCTAGTCCGGCCCAACAAGGGTCCGTTTGGTTGTTGCGTCTGATGCCAAATGGGCTTGGCCCAATTGGTTTTTGACTTATGGATTTTTGGCTTATGATTTAAATTTATATATTAAGCTTTTAGCTTATTTACTTTTGGCTTATTTTGAGCTTATTGATTTTCGACTTGTCTCATAAGCTCGTGCCTTATTGGGTTTTTCGGCTTACATAAAAAGCTTATGGCTTAATTAGTTTTGGATTTATTTATATTATGAGCTTATAACTTATTGTTCTGGCTTAATGAGCCCCGGGTTATGGGATTTTGATTTATATTTGTTGTAACTTAATGGGCTTAAGGTCCATTGGGGTTGATTTGTATTTTGGAGGATTATGAAAAGAAGTATGGAATAAGTTTCGCTATCAGGCTAAGTATTTTAGACCATGATGAACCATATGACCCAATAACAAATAAATGAGTTTGTGGGATTTTATAAATGAACTAAAGAAGTTTGTGTTGGACTAAGAGGAAGATTTTTGTTGGACTTGTCGATTGAAAAGAGGTTATTTTGCCACGGTTTGATAAATCATGTCGAAGGTATTGATATTGTGGTTGTCGGAAAACATCGGATTTATGAAAATTGTTTTGGATTAAGGTTTAATACCTTGGAAAAAGTCATAAAGACGTACGGGTCATGCCGAATTTTCGAAAGAATTATATACTTAGAGTTTTGCTAAAAAGAGATAAAAATTTTAATGTTTTAACGATAAATAGTTATTTAACTTGAAAATTTGATACAATACGAAAGATGTAATTTCTCAAAACTTTTCTTAAATATTTACTATTTATAACCGTTGTGTCAATTTTAATTGAGGAAATGGAAGGGTGAATCTTAAGGAAGATTAAGTGTTGAGGTAAAAGCTTTTGGACATATTGAATGACGAGATGTTGTAACTACCCCGTTAGCCCGATAATAAGACGAAAATGATAATAAAATATTATTATTTTTACTTAAATTATTAAATACTTATATATATATATATATATATATATATATATATATTTAGCATATGGATTACGAAGGTGCGGATTAACTGTTTTCAACTTTTGAGCTCTTGCTCATTTCTTTTCGTCAGTTTTTCGCGGAGTATTTTGGTCGATTATATCGTTCGGAAATTTGAGGTGTTGAGCTTGTTGTATTGATGTCACACTTTGCCCAAGTGTTTTTGAGTCGTTTTCGCGTATCTACCACACAACCATAATATGAGATAAAGTGTTGATAACGAGATAAAGTCTTGGTAATAAGACGATGGTTTTTGTAAGAAATTAAAGATTTAAGACAACGAGTTTGGAATGATATGAATTGGAAATGGATTTTGGGATGAAAATGAGGATTTTGTGTGAGTTAAGGCGAACACTTATACAATAAGATAATTTTGTACGAGTATTGATTTTGAGTGTTAATTAGGTCGTTGCCGGGTACATTGTGCGCTTACAGAGATTTATTGTGTTCTGCTTTATTTGAGATTGTGCGGTTGCTTTGATTGCTGATTGAGGTGATTTCTCGTAGCCTCACTTTTTACTTGTTTTTCTGTTTTGGGAAAATGATACTCAAATGTGTTTTGAAATGTTTTGAATTGATCTGTGTGAAATGTGGTTTTGTTTTTGGGACAAGTTATGTGCTTATGACTGCTATGTTCATATTATGTGTTGATTTACTTGCATGTGATGTGTTTGGCATGGCAAGGTTCTGTGTGGTACTTGCATGTGCTGTGTTTGGCATGCAAGGTTCTGTGTGGTAGTTGCATATGGTGTGTTTGGCATGTAAGGTTCTGTGTGGTTCGCCCTAATATAGTGCTCCAGCTGGTAGGCTCTTTAGGTGCGTTAGTGATTTGGGAGTTGCGACTCCAGGTTTATTATTGGATGTTGAGATATGACTAGCGGGGATGCTATGTCTTGGATTGTTAGCATATATTCACTGTCATATAGCACTATTGTCCACTGTTGAAATATTGGCACAACTTTTGGGTTTAAGGTCAAACCTACGAGCTCACCAACATTATTATTGACGTTTTCGAGTATCATTTTCAGGTGTGTCAAATCAAAGGTATGTGATTGGTATTGGAAGAGAAATGATGTAACCCAAGGGGACTGGGTTGAGATGGACGAAATTTCGAATTATGCCAAGTTTTAACTTGTAAAGTTTATGTAAACTTCAGTTTTATATATGTAAATTATAAAGTGTATGATCTTGTATCTTGTGCGATGAATGGTATCGTCGCATCCCGTGTTTCCGCCACTGACGGGGTGTGACATCTAAATCGTAAAACTCGATCAAATCCCCGGCAACGGCGCCAAAAACTTGATGCGTGCGATACGGGTCAGTTTTAAATTTATAACTCGGTATACCAAATTCTTAAGCAACACATACGATCAAGTGAACTCGTCCGTGGTAGCAAGAGATCGATTGGTAAGCCGGGATCGTTCGCGGGGATTTGGATGTTTCAATTCGATAAAGATTTCAATGATAATAGTCCTAAGATGCAAACAAACAATGATGGAAGTAATTCGATAATAAAATAGATGTACTTGGTTGGATTTAATTTTGGAATCTGATTTGATATGATTGTGGCAACGACTAACAAGTTAATTATAAGAATTGGAGGGTATCCAAGCTATTATTTTTAAAACCTTTAGTCTTCGTCAAGACTCGAAGTGACAAAAACAAGCGTTAAGTGAAATCAATCAATTCAAGACCAAAACAACCTCTATGAGTTTGATTCACGGTTCGTTTCACAAACCATAGACATCGATAATTATGTTCTTAGTAATACCCAACCGCTTAAGAAATGGTCAATACAAAAGGTAGTCGATCGTAGGCAAAAAGGCGATAATTGATTGATTAACAATACCCCTTTCGGCCTATGATATTCTCAACAAATAATCTGGTTGATAAAACTATGTCACATAGAACATAAGCACAAATGGATCTAAGACTTGGCTTGAAATTGAATTAAACATGCCACACAATCATAATCGAATCATCATACCACAAACATCATCTAATCAAGCACATAAAAGGACTAGCCACTCATGGTAAATAAAGACATAATTCCATAAATTAATGCATTCATAAACATAATGAGAGTCTTACAAAAGTATTGCAAAGGATAATGAAATGCAAACTAGGAAAATGACAAACTTGTAACTTAGATAGATCCTTCCTCCTTCTTGACCTTTCTTGGAGCTTTTCCTGGACTTTTATGGCTTTAAAGAGTAGTGGTGGCTATAGGAATTAGGGTTTTTGGTTTAGAGAAGAGTGGAGTGTGTGTTAAAATGAGGCATAGAGGTCATCTATTTATACTACCGATTTGTGGCAGTTCCAGGGGTGTCCAAAGTCGGTTTAGAGGTTCTAGATCCTTCATGATTACTTAGGTTTCTTCAAGAGTGAAATAGAAAACATGGGCACCAAGAGCCGGGCGGCACGGCCCTCTGCCGGGTGGCACACTGTCTGTCGGGCGGCAGGATCTCCAGCCAGGTGGCTGGGAGGTCGTCCGTGGAACCTTTTTATTGGACTTTACATTTTAGGTCCTTGCTTGAGTTGTGCTTGGCCGTGGGCCTTCGTTCTTCATCACATCTTTATTACAACTTGATCTCAGGTCTTGGAAGCTTGAATAATCAGATTTCTTCTACTCGAGATGCTTCCGCACTTGATCCTGACACGAGATTCTTCGTACTTGACCTAAACTTCGCTTATTCCTGTCTTCTTCTCTTGTTTTCCTGTACTTGGCTGCAATTACACTAAAAAGCGTGTTTCGACATAAACGAGTAATAAAACCATATGTAACTGACCAAATAACCAATACAAAAGTACGAATAACGCTCCCAAAACATACTCAATTTGAGCATTATCAGGGTAAGAACGTTTCTTTATAATCAACCCTATAGGTTTGAGTATAACCCTTTGCTACTAGACGAGCTTTATAGGTGTGTACAATGCCATCCATGTCAGTATTTTTCTTAAAAAGCCATTTGCTCCCAACAGTCTTACATTTAGGAGAAAGATCAACCAAACACCAGACTTGATTATCTTTCATGGATTGTATTTTTGCATTTATAGCATCGACCCACTTATCAGATTTCGGATCTAATAAAGCAGCTTTATAGTTATTGGGTTCATTAAGATCCCCTAAACTATACTCATCCACTTCTACATTTAGACATAAGCGATCAGGAGCTTGATGTGTCCTTGCGGACCTATGAACGGGAACAACTTCCTCTTAAGGTGGTTCGAAACCTTCAACCTCCATAGGAAATTCGTTAGTATTTTCAGAAGGTGATGTATCTTTATCTTGAATTTCTTCAAGTTATTGGGCCCTCCCACTAACTTCTTGAGACAAATGATTTTTCTCCAAGAATTCAGCATACCTTGCAACAACAATTTTGTTTTCAGGTGGGAAGTAGAAATAGTAACCCATTGTTTCCTTTGGGTATCCTATAAAGATACACTTAACAGATCTTTGTTGGAGTTTGTCAGGCGTATCCCGCTTCACAATCGCCTCACATCCCTAGACTTTTAAGTAAGACAAGTTAGGAACTTTTCTATACCATAATTCATATGGTGTCTTATCAACCTTCTTGGTTGAAACCATATTGAGAATGCGTGTAGCAGTCTCTTGAGCATAATCCCAAAAGGACAATGGCAGAGTTGTAAGATTCATCATTGATCAAACCATGTCTAACAAAGTACGATTCCTCCTTTCAGACACCCCTTTGTGTTGTGGTGTATATGAAGGTGTAAGCTGTTGAACAATTCCACAAGCTTTGTGATAATCTTTAAACTCTTGATTAATGTATTCGCCTCCTCGATTTGATCAAAGTGCCTTTATACTCTTTCCGAGTTAATTTTCCACTTCATTTTTAAACACCTTGAATGTTTCAAAGACTTCATGTTTATGTTTTAGTAAATAAACATAACCATAACAACTATAATCATCCGTAAAGGTAATGAAGTAGCTATCATTATAAATAGAATTAACATTTAGCACAAGATTAAGCATATCAATTTCATAAATACCATCACTCGAAAATAGAATTTTTTTATTTTTTATAAAAATAAAGAACATTTTGGGGGGGGGGGTTTTTTTTTTTTATTTTTTTTTTGGGGGTTGTGGTGTGTTGATGGGTGGGGGGTTGGGTTGTGTTTTTGGGGGGGGGGGGGGGGGGGGGTGGGGGGGGGGGGGGGGGGGGGGGGGGGGGGGAGGGGGGGGGGGGGGGGGGGGGGGGGGGGGGGGGGGGGGGGGGGGGGGGGGGGGGGGGGGGGGGGGGGGGGGGGGGGGGGGGGGGGGGGGGGGGGGGGGGGGGGGGGGGGGGGGGGGGGGGGGGGGGGGGGGGGGGGGGGGGGGGGGGGGGGGGGGGGGGGGGGGGGGGGGGGGGGGGGGGGGGGGGGGGGGGGGGGGGGGGGGGGGGGGGGGGGGGGGGGGGGGGGGGGGGGGGGGGGGGGGGGGGGGGGGGGGGGGGGGGGGGGGGGGGGGGGGGGGGGGGGGGGGGGGGGGGGGGGGGGGGGGGGGGGGGGGGGGGGGGGGGGGGGGGGGGGGGGGGGGGGGGGGGGGGGGGGGGGGGGGGGGGGGGGGTGGGGGGGGGGGGGGGGGGGGGGGGGGGGGGGGGGGGGGGGGGGGGGGGGGGGGGGGGGGGGGGGGGGGGGGGGGGGGGGGGGGGGGGGGGGGGGGGGGGGGGGGGGGGGGGGGGGGGGGGGGGGGGGGGGGGGGTTGGGGGGGGGGGGGGGGGGGGGGGGGGGGGGGGGGGGGGGGGGGGGGGGGGGGGGGGGGAGGGGGGGGGGGGGGGGGGGGGGGGGGGGGGGGGGGGGGGGGGACAATTCCACAAGCTTTGAAATAATCTTTAAACTCTTAACTAATATATCACCTCCTCGATCTGATCGAAGTGCCTTTATAGTCTTTCCGAGTTGATTTTCCACTTCATTTTTAAACACCTTGAATATTTCAAAGACTTCATGTTTATGTTTAAGTAAATAAACATAACCATAACGACTATAATCATCCATAAAGGTAATGAAGTAGCTAGCACCTTGTCTTGACACATGTCTAAGTGGACCACACACATCAATATGTGTTATTCCAAGAAGATCAGTCGCCTTTTCTGTACGATGTGAAAACGGTTTCCTTGTCATCTTGCCCTATAAACAAGATACGCATTTATCAAAAGATTCTTCATCCGTTGATTTTAAAAGCCTATCATGTTGCAGCTTTTTAATACGTTTCTTGCTTATATGAGCAAGATGACAGTGCCACAGATAAGTAGAGTCCAAGTTGTGCTTGTCTCTTTTATTGCTAACATTATAAATAGAATTAACATTTGGCATACGATTAATCATATCAATTTCATAAATACCATTACTAGGAATATCAATAAAATAAAGAACATTATTCTTAGAAACTGAAATTCTATAATCCGTAAAACATTGGATAAAACCATTATCAACCAAACGTGAAACTGAAACAACACCTCCAGTTATAGTAGGTTCATAATGACAATTGTCTAAATAAATCACTAGGCCATTAGGTAAAATTAAGTCATAACTTCCAATAGCTTCCACTTGCGCATGAACACCATTGCCTACGTACAAATAAAGAGCTTCTTGTTTTAGCTTTCTTGCTCCTCTAAGACCCTGTTTTATGTTACAAATATGAGAACCACAATCAGTGTCATACACCCAAGAATTATTAGGGAAAGAAAATAATTCTATAGTGAAGATACCTGAAGAACTGGCAGTGCCAACTTGCTTCTTTTTCTTAATCAACTCAGCAAGGCAAACATGATAATTCCTTTTCCAATGCCCCACCTCTTTGCAATGGTGGTAGGCGTCATCCTTTGTCGGGTGCTCTTTAGCATAATGTTTAGGGTTTTTAGGCTTCGGGATATAAACTGACTTATCCTTTCCCTTGCCTTTAGCATTAAATGATTTCTTATTGGCTTTCTGGATTCTACCACCTTGAATCACCATTACTTGTGGTGTAGCAGCCTTTTTAGGTAAACCTTTCTCATACTCAATAAGCAGATCATGTAGTTCACCAGTTGTCTTCCCCATGTTATGCATATTGTAGTTTCTTACAAATCCAGCAAAATCACTAGTGAGGCCATTCAAGATTAAACCAACACTAATATCTTACGGGAGCACATAACCAAGACGTTCTAGTTGCTCCACATATCCCTTCATCTTAAGTACATATGAGCTAACTGATTTTCCCTCCTCCTATTTGCAAGCATGGAAAGTTTAGATCATGTCAAACCGCTCTACTTCAGCTTGTTTCTCAAACATAGATTTCAGCTCCCTTATCATGTCATATGGTGAGGAGTTTTCAAATTGTCTATGAAGTTCAGGAGTCATACTCCCAAGTATAAGACAAGCAACCTCATTATATGCATCATAAACTTCATTTCATTGCGCAAGAACTTGCGCTTCAGAATCAGCAGCAGGAGCCGCGGGTAAAGGTTGTTCAATGACAAACAGTTTCTTTTCAACTCTCAAGACCAGCTTAAGTTGACAAAACCAGTCATTAAAATTAGTACCAAAAAGTTTTTCTCTTTCAAACATCGACTTGAAAGCCGAATGGTTAATGTTTTGAACAGGTAGTGCCATCTACAAAACATAAAAAAGTTCGAGAATTAGTATTTTTGATAATACTCCTTGAAGAAAATTAACTACCCATGTTTAAATATATAAACAATTAATTTTCTAAGGTCTATGATCCAACTTGACATACCATCATCACATCAGTTGATCTGCTAGCAATGGTGTATTCAAAAGGTATTTGACGATGTTGGGAATTTTAGAATTCATGAAGGACTGACATGTGAAAGATAAAGGACTTAAATTTTACGAGTTGCACAAGAAGGAAACAAGACCAAGATATGCTAAAGAAGGAAACAAGACCAAGATTAATGTTGATTGAAATTAACATTAATGTTGAAGATATAGATTAGTCAAACATTAATGTGATGATTAATGTTAATTAATTAGTTTCCTAATTGTATTATGTTTTCTTTTGAAACAATAGGGACCAAATTGTTATTTTCACAAGTGTAAACTCTAATCCCTCTAGTATATAAAGAGGGGTAGGGGTCTTAGTTTAGGGCGACCTTTTCTTCACTCACATACACACGTGTAGTTTACACACATTTCCACCATTGTTGTAGCTTCAAGGTTGTAAAACCCCATCACTATTTTAGAGTGATCGTATTAATATATTGAGGCTTGTTTTGTTTACTTGTTCTTATAAGATATAAAGACTAGTTTCCGCATAGTCTTTGTATTGATCATTGCTTCAAAGATCTTTCGATAATTACATCTCAACAAGTGGTATCAGAGCCTCATTGAGAAGCTTTGATTGAGAAGAACACATTTCTACACATTTGGTGGTAGTGAAGAAGAAATGGCGTGCATGAACTTACAGGTACAAA
>BQNB010148328.1:0-16313 GCA_026074375.1 Tanacetum coccineum | reverse complement strand
AAAAGGGTTTAAATAAGATTTTAAATTCTTGACAATGGCTATATCACAAAAACTCTTAACTTTTATTTAAAACTGAAGATGTTACAACATAAAACTTTTAAATAAACTGAATTACACTTAAATGCTTAAAAGAAAGACTTGGAATTAATTTTAAACTAAAAACATAAAAAAAATGGTGTGTGGTTCTCGGCTTGGTCTTCTTTTCTTTTATAGCCTCTCAAATGACTTGGGACGAGCTTGTTGTGAGTGTGTAATGCTTCCCAAGCAATCCTAGCCTTTCATTGGCCTTATAGCACTCTCAGCCATTGATGGGGATCGTCGGGTTGAGTGATTTCCAAGTGGGAAGGGTTATAGGGGCAGGGTAAGGTGGGAAATGGTATGGGTGAGCTGGGAAGGTACTTGGGATAGTGGTTTGGAGCTAGAAACCGTGGGAAGAGGCGGTTTGGGTTTGGCGGGAAGGTGGTTACAGTACGGGGTGGGTTGCAGGGTTTAAAAGGGAAGTTTGGGGAAGAGGCAAAAATGGTCCCTCATCTTTCATTCTCTTTTCATTTTCTTTTTAAGCCATTTTTCAGTTATAACAAAGTTTGGAAAGTGACCAATTTGGTCCCTGTGGTTTTATAAAAAGAGAAATAAAGAAGGTTAGGGTAAATTGCAAAAATGGTCCCTGCGTTTTATAACTAAAAGGGTAAAAGGGATTTTTGGAAAATTGCAATTTCAGCCCTTGTGTTTGTTTAAACCATTTTTCTTTTATAAAACAACTTTCAAAATTGGCAATTTTAGCCCCTAAAGTTTTATAAAAAGAATTTTGGGCTTTTGATGGGCTTGGGTTTTGTGTTGGGCTTTTGGGCTTGTATTGGGCCCAATTGAGTGTGTCTGGGCCCAATAAGGTTTAGGCTTATGTTATTGGGCTTTTTAAGGCCCAATAAGGTACAGGTGGGTTTTGTGTGTACAATGGCTGAGATTGGCTGTAACTGGGCTAGGATTGGGCCTTCAAAGTCTTCACAGTCTTTGTCAATTGCACACAAATGGGCTGTTGTAATTGATTGAGGGCCCATTTGGTCTTCACAGTCTTCATAGTTTATACTATTGGCTTTCCCTATCCACGCCCATCAGATGGGTTTAAGATTGCATCAATAGTAATCTTCCGTTACCGCTTCGGCTTTGGACTTTTTTTGGACTTTGGCCTTGATTCTGCACAGTCATTACCCATTCATCTCATTGTTGTCGTTTTGGGTTGGTTTTTCTTCCCTGTCTATTTTTTTGTTGATATCCACTTCCTGCACAATACATATGCAAAACAACATATAATTTGGGCAGTTCTTGTCTGTTTTTGTCATTTAAAGCTCGTTTTAGAGTGTAAAGATATGTGATAATTAAGCACGTATATGTATAATGACTCCATAGCAAAAGTAAAAACACATCCTATACTAATTTGTATAATTTTTCTTTTTAAGTATTTTTTTGTCTTATGTTTTTTTAATACTTCATCTTTATAGACAACTCCTAAATGACATCATAAAGTAGGTAAGAATATCCATTACAAGTTTTTGAGGTTGCAAAATGATGATTAATTGAGATGCAACAAAAAAAATTATAAAAACAATCACAAAGATAAAAAAGATATAATAAAAAGCTTTAATAAATACATATGCCAAACTTTTAATACGTTAATACCTAGTTTGGCAAAAGCATTTAATCATAAATGTTTCTAAAACTAAAAAAAACAATTACGTGAACCCAAATCAAGTGATCGCATATACACCTATAGATTTGCCTTTTGTCTTGACTATGACCTCGCCTCGTGAACGACTCGTGATGACCATTTAAGCATTATCACCTCGACACAAACAAAAACTAGCAAGCTTCATAATCTTTATCGTCCCAACGACTTGGGGTACACGATTGAAATAAGTTATAACAAATCTACAAAGAATTGGTGAATAATGCATATAAATAATAAGAATTTTTCTATGGTGGTTCTAATGCTACAACACTTTCACGTATCATCTTCTCATTACCAAGATTATTCGATCCGACTCGAATCCACCTCGAGTCCGACTCAATAAACCAAGAAAAAAAATAACTACCAAAATTGGTATGAATTTTCACCCGCCACCATCAACAATCTTGATATACCACCGTAGCATCACTAACCACTTGTATCAATACCTGCACTAAACACTTATCGATACCTGCAAGAATAACATTAATAATCTATTGAACAACCTAAAATTTTAAAATAGGTTAGCAAGATCTAACACCTCGTTTCTTTCTCAGGCAATCACAAATCAATTTGTATGCCGTTGCGAATAAACGTCATCACGTGTAATATTAGTTAAAGAAACATGAAAACTTAAAAGAGGAAGAAGAAACTAACCGTAGTGGTTTTGGTGTATTGTGGCAGAGGAGGATGAGGTGGTGGCGGCCGAAGAGGATGTAATGGTGTATTTGAGAAGATAGTTTATTATTTTATTTTATTTTGATTTTATATCCTTGTTATTATGAGATGTTACAATGTTAGCTTTTACAATAAGTTGTATCAATGACAGCGGTTACAATTTGACTCAATTGATGACAAATATCAATGTTAGCAGTTACAAGTTGACTATATTGAAAAATGTATATGGTGAACAACATTGACTAATGATTTGTTACTTTTCTATTAAGAAAATATTTTTTTACTTAATTTTTTAAGACTTCTTTATTTAGAAATTGACTAAATGCTTTATAAAGTAGTAGAGATTTCATTTTTAAAACGCCTAACAACTATTTTGTCTTTCGTGAGAACATATGTACGTCAAAATAAATTGATTATCTATTTCATTTTTAAAGGCTAGTGATTTGCACACTCAAATTTTTGATTGAAACACTCACTGTACAATTAGTTAAAGCACACTGTACAAGCATGTAATGCATAAAAAATAGTGTCCCAATAAAATAAATAAGTGTGAAAATCAATTCCCATTTATAAAACAGCCAACAAACTTTTTCGTCGGTCGTGAGAATATATATGTATGTCATGTGTTCAAAATGAATTGATAAGCTCTTTCATTTTCAAACCGCCTAACAACTATTTTGTCTTTCGTGAGAACATGTATTTGTCATTAATCTTATTGCATGCTTTTAACTTTTAAACATAACAAGGTTTTTAGCCCGCGCTTCGCTGCGGAGTGCCGGCTTTAGTGTATTTTGCTTGTGTTTTATGGATATGAAACTATATTTGCTTGAATCGGCCAAGTAGTAGAGACAGTAGCAAACTGTATATGCTTGAATCGGATGCAGCGACACCTATTTTTTTCGTGAGCATAACAGCCTACAACAATAAAACTCTTAACATCAATATATAGGTTTTTTTCTATTGCAAACAGTACCAAGCTGGTGCCTTTAAAAAAAACAGTACCTGGTGTAGGCTGTTAATATAGAACCATGTGTGTACCTAAAGTTAATCAAAAAAAAAACAATTTTAAAAGATGGTATTCCTATGGAAAAGACCCACTATGTTTTTACAACTTATGTCTAAAACAGATATTAGTTAACCTCACAACAAAACTCACCATTAGAATTGAAAACTAGTTCGCAATTAATACATCACCATCTAGCTATGAGTGTTCTAAGGGAGAGATCTACAAAATTACAGTTATGGTATTCCACCTTCCTATCTTTAGAATATCCTTTAAGCCGCTCCCTGTATCAAAATCTAGCTCCGCAGTGCTCATACGAACAGTCACAATCACCAATATCGATATACCAGGAGGTTACACCTGCGAATGACGAACGAACTTACAAAAAGAACCACAAATAAGGACTGAAAACAGAACACAATAACACATACTAAAAAGAAAAAAGTAAAAAAAACAAAACAAAAACGTATGCTCACCTTCATTGTGCACACCGCCAGATGTCACATTCTTAGATGACGTAGCCTGATTCAGGACAGCACAGTACTAACATAGTAAGAAGACATGCTTTCTGCAAAACACACATTGCGAAAGAATAATCACCATTTTATTGCCTATTCGATTAAAAAGGACCTGCTTACACACAAGCTAAAAATACAAAGTCAACAAACCTGATAAAAGAAAAGCCAGATCATACTCGTAGCATGCATATAGTTATTCTGCAAGTAAAACACAAATGAGTACGAATATTGTAACAGACACCAAAACTGTTTATATAAAATAAATTATGTGTAATGACTAATTGGAAGGCGTATGCACGAATACAACAACAAACTTATGCATATGAAAAATGAGCCTTTCACCAATCAAAAAGTTCAAACATAAATCCAATACAAAATGGCCAACATAAACATCATTATAGAATATCTGTGATTCTGAAAGTTCTTCCATGTTTTCTTCCTGATTTAGTATATGAAAGTAATATCAGAAATAAAACAACCTCAACGATGCATTTGAACACCTCTTTGGCTCATTTAATCTATTGATTGGGGTTTTGTTTTAACCCTTATGCCCTTTCCAACCATTCCTTTATCTTTTTTTGCAGCAGACTAACGGGAAAAAAAGAACATCTTTTCAGCATATCGCACCTTCAAGAAAAAAAATCATCTCCATCCATATCCTTTAGTTTTTTTTTACTTCAATACAATATTTGTGTTCACTCATTAGATTATTGTTATTGTTCACGTATTAGCTATAGATATGTAACGGGTCAACCCATTCTGACCAGACCAAAAAAATTTACGTGTTTTGATCCGACCCATTTTGATACATTATCCAACTCGCCAACCATATTGTCACTACTATAAAAGGGTAGGATTATATCATCATGTGAAACTTACGATTGGATATGATGAAATCATACCTTATGAAAAGGGGAGAACTTAATCGAATAGAAGCATTATAAGTCAGTTTTGCAAGAATCCTTTCTTCCTTTAGCTTGATACATAAAATGTATGCCGTTGCAGGGAATAAAGACTTTGGTATAGAGCTCTACTGCGTTGAATAATCCTTTTCATCTTATTTCCGTCACTGAAAAATAGCAACCAAACACCCCCGAAACCACACCTGTTTTGACAGAAAAAACAACCATCAAACACCCTTTTTTAACTGAAAAAACAGCAAACAGGCGGGCGACTTTTTGTACCTATTTCACAACCACCTAGCCTGCCCAGTGGCTACTCTATTTTAAGTACCTCTCGCCATGACTTTTATACATTTTTAAACTTTTTTCCTCTCGTCAATCATTTTCTTGTTTTCACAGTATTGCATATGCGTAGAACATAAACAACCAAAAATGGAAAACCTACTAAGCGTACTAATTTTATGATGACCAAACCGCGTTTAAGACACATATTTTTTTAATGGAACTGAGGTCTTATTAATTAAGTTCTTAAGTCTAAACAAAACTCATTACATTATGAGGCTTCATGAAATTGCCAAGAACCCTATGTCTAGCTAAGATAGGGCTATCTGACAATAATAAACCAATGAATCACATGTTAATATTTTTGGACATAAGAGTATTTCCAATCAACCTAAGTCGACCCTTTTTAACTCCTATTGCCAATATGCTTTCACATGACCCATTCCTACCCCTAACCAAGCAAAACAAACCAACAGTTATAAATTACGCCAAACAAATAAAGTGTTGTTTCAAACCTTTGCTTCATCGGCATCCGTACGACCACCTTTTAATTTAGTATAAGTATCCATGACTTCATCCTTGTAAATCTCTTCGGCCTCATCGCCTACTTCATTATCAATAATTGACTCCTGCTTCTCTTGTATACCAGTACCTGTTATAAATTTCCTTTATTGTTCAACCTTAATTTCAAACAATATGACCCTTTGTCAACAATCACTTGTTCTCCTGTTGGAGCTAAGGGAGTGTTTGGATTAGCGTGTGGTCGGGGCTTATGGGCTTATTGCCTTATTTGACATTGTAAAATCTCATAAGCTCACTTGTATTTTTTACATTTTGTTAAACACATAATGATCCATATCAAAGTACCAATTTATTTTAGCAATGGAGCAGCGTGTTGTGGATATGAAACTCAAACCAATGGAGGCAACAATTTTTCAAGCTTGGAATTGCATGTCGGAAGTTGTCCTTAATCCACTTTGTAAGTTTATATGATTTACAAAATCAGGGTTCCTGAATCTTAATTCTTTGCAATTACTTATTAAAAATTAAGGCTTTTGTTCGAAATTATGTACTTTTTATAATAAATTGTAAGTAAGAAATCAACAGGGTTTTGTTTGTTGTAATTATGGGTTATGTTATTGGTTTTTACTGGAACGGATTTTATGCAAGATCTTATTTGGATTCATTGATACTCCTGTAGGGTTTTAGAACTGAGAAAAGTTACAACTTATTTGTGTTCTTTTTTACAGACCAAAGGAAAACTTGAAAGAGCTGAAGAGGATTACTCGCGTGCAGTACAAGCATATTTTTAGGATGGTGAAGTGGTCTAATTATATCTTTAATGACTGAAATATGATGTACGTCCTTTTGCGGATGCTTCCAGGCTATCACCAAACATGTGCGTTCATCGGGACAATACACTTGGGCTAAAATCGAGTGGTAAAAGGTAACATTACCTTATGTAATTAATTTTTTGTAAACGAACCTTTTGGGCTTTTTTTAAAATTATATCGTTATGAATATTCCAGTTCTGAGTTCTTGTTTGTAGAAATATGTTCTGCATAAAATTAAGGATTCATAGAAGATTTGTTTAGGCGTTCAACAGATAAGGTGTAATGTGTCAAAAAGGGGTTTCGGGGCTTGATTTTGTTGTGATAAACGAGGTTTTGCGTGTGGTCTATGTTGTCATGAACGTTGTTTTGTATGTTGCTCTACTGTTACTAATATTCGGGTTGCTTGAAAAAGCTTTTGCCTCCAAAATTACGGTTTGATCCACGCCTAATTTCTGTCAAAAAAATAGGGGTGTTAGGGTCTGATTGTTGTTGTCGCATTAATCAATATTTGTTGACTTCATATCCATGTATATTGGTTTTTGCACTTATAATATAAAGCAATTAAAAAGTGGCAAAACCTGATTTACATGACCAAGATTCACTTATATATTCTAACTAAAAAAAGAAGTTAGCTAGATATACTTCTCGCAAAAACGACACTTACTCACGTCCAATAACAAATGCTGGTTAAGTAATGCCTTGAAATCCAAGCATGAGGAAAACGAGGCCTGTCTTCCTGAGCTTGAGGTTTATTAATGCATAATGGTATTTTGTATTTCCAAAATACTAAAAGTATTTTTCATTGATGTTGTTTTTCTTTGATGCAGACTATTGGCGAGGCATATTATGACGACCAAGCTCAAAATCAACAGCTTTTGCAACAATCAACTGATATAGACAATTATAACATTAAGGTAAACTCTTTTTTGCTAAAGGCATTTCTATAGGTGGGTTATAAAGTAGGTCAAATTATTACATGCCGTTAAAAACTAACACGTATAAAAACATTAAAAACTACTTTTAAAATATACTCCGGAATACTTCTTTTTTAGCATCGTAATACCTTAAATATGAACCGGCGTATAGTAAGGTAACATTTTATACGGAAATGGTAAGTCTAATTATTTTTTTTGTTACAAAATTATTGTACACGGCCTAGAATCATAAGAGGGTGGGTTCTTTTGTTTTCAATTCAAAATGGCATTGATAGCTCACAGGCATCGGTAACTTCTTACGCTGTCACTTATTAATCTACATAAAATCGACGACTCGAATAGGTTAGGTGAATATTGGCAAAGATTAAAACACGTCGGACTATGTTGACATTTTATTGTCTTAAATTAGTACTCTAAAGTCAATGTATGTACATATATTTATTACGGTTGCTGGAAATCAAACATTTAGGAAATTCAATTATTATAACAGTTTTCCAAACACTATTTAATCATACAGTTACTCACATAACACAACTGATTGCCCGTATCCTTTGTTGAATATAATTTCTCTGGTTTTTTAACTTTATTATATAAACGCTTAAATCGTTGATACAGTAATAGAGTATTTATACACAAAAAATACTATCAGCCATTAGTATATAAGCAACCTATAAATATGAGAATACAAGACGAAGTTTTGAAAGTAATTAAGGTTCCACTAACAATTTTTAGGCTTTATAAAACAGATAGCGGGTTTGGTGGACACAAACAACTACCAACTCTAATTTAACATTGTTGCTTTGTGTACTTTAAACTTTAAATTCACTATGGATCCTGCATACATTATACCTATGATCAACAAACACTCTGATACAAACATACTGCTTTGGATATCTACAATAACTGACAAAGTAATCCTTGCAGGAAACCTACCACATGACGTAATAGACGTAGTAGCACAAACCAGCGTCACATCCATGGCCATCTACAAAAATGAAACAGCATGTATGCTATTTGCTTTTGCTGACACAACCAAAAACAAATATCGAGTTTGGTTTGTGCTATTTCTTGCGGGTTTTAACGTGTTTCTCTTTTTTTGTGATAACAACGCCTATGTGTGGATCTACTGAATTAGGTTCTAGGCGTCGTAAAGGGAGGTCAAGTTGCAGCCACTTAGCGTCACAGGCTGCCCGACAGTTGGTTCAACAAAGTTTGCGCATACATGGTGAGATTCATCCGCCGGTTTCCAATACAAACAAGAAGCACGTGCTAGATCAGAAGGTTTGTGTTATTTCTTGCGGGTTTTGTAATAACTGGCAATTTTCAGAATTTTAAATGACTATTTTACCCTTTGACCTTTCGGGTCCGACTTGACTTTTTGACTTTTGATCTTTTATAGTCACATAAAAACGATTACCGCGTAACCGGTAAAATTTTTGGAACATATTTTAATAATAAATCGTATTTATTATTACACATCTCTCATGTTCAAATTTATTTTTAACTTATTTGACTTGAAAACGAGAAGATATATGTTATTTTTAAGTTGACTTATCAAAAACGACCTGCTAGATCACGTTTTCACGACTCGGACTCTAAAGCAATTTGATGTAAAAACGACATTCCGGACAACTTTTTAGTTTTGCCCGAGACCCGAAAACAAGCAGAAAATGACTGAAATACCCTGGCAAAATTTTTGAAAGCTGCACGCAACGCGTACCGACACAAAAATAATTAAATTTATATTTAATTATCACTTTTTATTAAATAAAAATATTTAATAAATTATTTAACATTTTATTTCAAAAACGTTTATTAAAAACGCGAAGATTTAAGTTAAAGTTTATTTTACGGATAAAGTTTATCCGTGATACACAAATAAATAATAAACATTTTAAATAAATGTTATAAAACATTTATGCAATAATAGTCGAGTGAATACTCATATTTCATGGAAAAATCATTTTGAACGCAACGGTGCAATTTTCGTGTTGTGAATAAATCGTTAACTATCCTAAACGAGTCCCGAACCATTATCTTGCAAAAATTACACTTTTGGTCCCTGTGGAAATATTTACACAACTAACCTTAAACTATTATACACACTACACTTTGTTTTTAAACTTTTAGATATATATATGAAGTGAATTAGGGTTTCTCATAATTTTTACCTAGCCATACACACACTCCCTCTATTGTTTTTTCGACGCCTCCATATTTTCCGGCCATCTAAAAACAGCCCACCAACCTCCACGCCACTCCACCATAGCCGATCTACATATCTTCGGCTGTCACCACCTCCGGCCACCAACAGCCGCCGACGAGCCCCCCCCCCCTTCGCACCACCACTGCATCCATCAACCATCACCACCACCATTCGACACACGACATCCGCCACTCCGAACCACCCCACCGCCTCATCACCCTCGCTGCCACCACACCACCGTACGCCATCACTACTTCGTCACCCGCAGCCCACGCCACCATCTCCACCTCGCCGTCACCATAAATGGTGCGTTGGGTTTCTGGTCAGCACCAACAGGGTGAGTTTGGTGGTTCTTAACCACCACAAGAGGGTGTTTTGTTTCGGTGGTAAACCACCACAAGGGGTGCGTTTGGGTTGCAGCCACCTCCATAGGGCGCGTTGGGTTGTTTTCAGCGAGTAGGGTGCGTTTGGTTTTAGAAACTGCACCAAGGATGTGTTTGGCTTTCGATCCAGCAACATAGGGTGCGTTTGGTGTTTATAACACCCAAGGGGTGCGTTTGGTTGTGGTAATCAGCACCAATAGTGCGTTTGGTTTCATAGTACCAGATTAGGGTGCGTTTGGGTTAGCAGTTTCGCACTAAGCGTGCGTTTGGGTTAGCAGTTTCGCACTAAGGGTGCGTTTGGGTTAGCAGTTTCGCACTAAGGGTGTGTTTGGGTTAGCAGTTTCGCACTAAGGATGCGTTTGGTTGTGCAGGAACGCACTAAGGGTGCGTTTGGTTGTGTAGGAAAACCATAAGGGTGCGTTTGGGTTAGCAGAAAAACCAATAAGGGTGCGTTTGAGTTAATATAAATCGACTAATGAAAATATCATAAGATTTTTTATAAATATAAAACCGGATCTAATGGTGGTTTAATGGTTAAATAAATGTGTTTGTGTATTATTTTGTTTTTGGTGTTTAATAATGTATTTGGGAGTATTGGGATTTGGGGATAATAACCTTAAGGGGTGTTTAGGTTTGCAACATGGATCGATTTAATTGAGGGAAACTAATTAACTTTTGTTAGTATTGAAAACGTTAAATAAACGAACAGGTCATGTTGTGATTTTTATAAATCACTACACTTAGTAAACTTTTACAAATCTTACTTTACTTATTATCCTGAAAAGGACGAATTAAATGCCTTAAGAATTATTAGATCGTGAAGAACCGGTAATCAAACGTAAGCTATAATTTTAGAGATTTCATTTATCTAATCCACAACTTTAAACGTGCGTTTATTTTTATAAAGAAACTTTCTATTTAATCATTTGGGGATATTCGGGCACGTGTCGAATTATTTAGTTTCTTTTATTTATATCATCTTTCTTATATAATACTCAGAAAGTATTATATAATTAGACCATTTTATTTTAATTGTCACTTTTTAGATGTAACACATGTCGCGCATTATATACGCTTCGAGTTATTCTTGTGGTTGTGTATCTTGTTATATATTTACTTGATGTGCATTGGAGTCTAAATTGACAAAATTTTATTCATGGATTTCTACTTACATACAAATGATCAAATCTCGTTGTATTGCTTTCAAGCTTTTCATTGTGATGCAATTATGGGACAAATGTTATATCAATTTCAAGAAAATCAACGAGATTACTTTTCAAACGACACATTTAGAGGTCGTTCTCATGTATCTTGTGTTGATGTATTATGAAGTAACACCCCCGGACATATTTCCGCTGCGACACATTTTTGGGGGGTATACAGGAAGCTTCTGGAAAAAGAAGGGTTCGTTATCAATTCTATGGCCTGAAACCGAAAACCGTAATCTCATTCTTGAAAAGGCCTACAAATGCTTAAAGAGTTCTAGTAAAGAGTTTGAATACCAGTATCTGTTTAATCTCCGTGTTTCTGGTAAGGATCTTATACAAAACCATCTTACGTTCTATTCTAACCACACAACAATATTTCCCAAACAGCATTTGACCACACGACTTAATGTTCAACAATCAGAAAGTGCCAGTGTCGACGGGGGAACCATAAGACATTAAAGGTAGCTATTGACGAAGTCTCAACTGACGCCACTCGCTTCTCTTTTGCTAATGCAGGTGGTGGGACAGATAATGCTAATTTTTGTATTCAAAACGGCTGATGATGCGATTTTGTGGTTGAATAAAGAAAAGGAATGGATGAAGGAAACACATGCTGATGAATCATGAAACTTAAGAGTCGGCCCGCATTGTACTTTTGCGGATCGTGCATTTGCTAATAAAATAAATAAGTTCTATTGATGGAAAAACAACCATGGCAAAAGCAAGTTTCATGAAGCTCTTAAACAATCATAATATCGGAAATGATTATAGGTCTTATCATGATACGAGTGGTATGAATCGTGAACTTTTGTATCGGTTCATGGATATTCAAACACGCCCTATTGCTCCCATACATCCACATTATACTAATATGCTTGGAGTAAGCTTTTGAAAAAAGAAGTGTTCTTCATCAAAGCTATGGTCTGAAACCGAAAACCGTGATCTCATTCTTGAAAAGGCCTACAAATGCTTAAAGAGTTATATATCCAATTCCAGGTTCACCACAACTTGCTTTATATATCGTTAAACGCCAAGGTTGTAAAAATCGCTCGGCGGTATCTCGGCGGTCGACTACCTTCAAGCGATAAATCGGTCATGGCGGCGATATATCGGTTTCTCGGCGGTGAGCATAAATTATATAGGAATTTATTAAAAAAAATAAATATTAGCAATATTTTAACAAAATAAGTCAATAACCACAATATATATATATATATATATATATGTATATATATATATATATATATATATATATATATATATATATATATACACACACACACATATACATATATTAAAAAATATTTTGAATATTTATGTAATATAAAATCTGCAAAATATATATATTTAATAATATATATTTCACTTTTCAATCTCACTTCCCTATATTCCTCACTTTCCCACTTAGGGTATGTTTGGCGACACGTATCAGTAGTATTAAGCAGTAGCAGGAGCAGTAAGCAGGAGCAGTTTGTTTAAAAAAAAGTGTTTGGTAACGTAGCTGTAAGCTGTAATTAAAAAGTGTAAAATTACGAATAAAGACATATTTGAGAGCATAAATGTAATTTTATACCAAACTGCTTGAAGCAGTTTCAAAATGCTTCTTCAAGAAACATTTGAGATTTGAGCGGTTAAACAATATTCAAACGCTTGTTGAGGTGTTGCCAAACAAGCTTTTCATCTAAAATGCTTACCGCTTGTCGCTCCTAAACGCTCCAAAACGCTTGTTGCCAAACACAGCCTTACCCATATTCTCACTTCCCAATGTTTCCCACTTTCCAATATTCTCATTTCCTTTTTCTTTTTCATTTCACTTTCCAATACACTTTCATATTCTCCAACCAAAGAACCAATCGGAAAACCATCTTTCGCCATTAAAGGTAAGCAAGTTCGCCAATATTCTCACGATCAAGAAAATCAGAATACCAAAAATCGGCCAAGTTTGACTGATTTTGACCATTTTGACCAAAACGCCAAGTTTGACCGATTTGCTACATATCGTGGCTGTGGACCACCGCCAAGCGATATATCACCGATATATCAGCCGCCATGACCGAATTTTACAACACTAGTAAATGCTGATGTTCAATGTGTTTTATGTGTTACCATGAGTCCATCACTCAAGGGGGTGTCTGGAATTGTTTCCAAACACTTCTAAAACTCATATATGCTTATTGCAAACGCAACTCCGAAATACATTCCCAAACACCCCCTTAACTGTCTAAGTGACATTTCAGAAGATAAGTGATTTATTTAACTATAATGAAATTAATACTCATACACATACGACAATCAAATCTTATCATACAAGTTACGTTAGTTTAATCTTCGTAAACACTACAAATATATAGGCAAACCAAAAACATACAAAACGCTAATGCAATAAACAGAAACACTAGTATATTATTGGACAAAAAAGAGATGCCCATAACTGTATTTTTATCAAACCACATACAATGGTTCATTGCACATCATCAAAAACACAAAACGCTTACAAAAACCTATAACAAAAGTACAAAACCAAACCATATTCCATAGCATTTCAATTAAAACATAACTCGTCAAAACCTCACCTCAAAACTTGATGTGACGAAAGAAAACAAGTGCCAGAATCGCAACAGCACTCACAGCACCCATCGGCCAATCAGTACTCTCATTCTGTTTCGAAAGGAATTCCTTTTCCAACTGGTCGAGTTTCTCCAACATTCTGTTTTCGCTCAATTTCTCAACCAACAAACTAACTTTCTCCTCATTTTCGCGCACAATTTGAATAGTCAACATTTTTAACGCGCGTTTATCGGATTCGTGAGATGATATCTCGTCTTCGAGGCGTTTGATTTTGAGTTTGTCGTTGACTAGGCCTTGTTCGAGAACTTGGATTTTGGACATGAGTTTTGGGATGACGGGGGAGTCGGGGTGGTCTTCTTCGGGGGCTGTGATGTTGACGTCGGACATTTTGTGAAGGAGCGTTAGGGTTTCGAAAGGCTTTTGGAATGTGCGTGCAACTATGCTTACTTTAGAGTTTAGAGATAAAAAAGTTTTTCATTCCTCTATATACTAAAATGCATCATGGATGATGACAAAATTCTCTATATAATGGAATGCAAAGAAACGGAATCGGAGCTGTTTGTTAAGTCAGGGAATGGAAATGGAGAATCAGATTTCGATTCTCTTTCCATTGTTTTGATTCTTTCTAAAAGATGGAGGAAACGTGGAGAATGAATTTTATTATTCTCTCTTGGGTCATGATGAGAATCACGGACATTAAAAAAATCATGGTATTAATAGCAGGGGTGTGCACGGTTCGGTTTGAGTCGGTTTTTGGCTAAAACCGAAATATTCGGTTTTTATAAAACCAAAAACCGAAACTGCTCGGTTTTTGACGGTTTGGTTTTTCCGGTTTTTCGGTTCGGTTTGTCGATTTTTGGTTTCAAACCGTTTGTATTTTGTTGTGGCTATTTATATTAATAAACATGTTTTACGTAGAAAATTGGTTATTATTTTTTATTTTTTTGTCAATATGAGTTTAATAATATTTATCAAAATTTCTACAATTATACACATATAAATGAGACACACACATATGCACGTGAAAATACAAATAGTATGATCATTGTCATATATGTAATGATATATTGTCAAGTAAACACACGTAAATGACAAACACATACATAAACTTTAAGATATATATTATAATTCTACCCGCAAGTTTAAAAATTGGATTTATTATTTATTTATTTATATTATATTAATTATATGTTATTATTAATTGGTTCGGTTCGGTTCGGTTTTCCGACGAAAACCGAAACCGAACCGTAATTTTTTGGTTTCTGAAAAAATAAAAACCGAACCATCGGTTTTTAGTTTCGGTCGATTTTTACGGTTCGATTTTTTCGGTTTTCGGTTCGGTTTCGGTTTTTTTTCTCACCCCTAATTAATAGCAGTGGTCATGTGCAACTCACATGCTCTCAAAAATCACAATCTTTTAGAAACCCTAACACCCAAAATCTCTCTAGGTTGCTGATGCTTCATCTTCTTCACGGAAAAAGTTGTATTTTTTTTTCTGTTTTTTTTCGATCCACATATGCAATTCATCTTTGTGGCCATACACTTAGCTTTCTTGTTACTACATGTCCATCGTCAAAACCACTGTCAAAAGCATTTACCACTGTAGATAACTTTTTCTTTTTATTTGTTTTCTTGTCCACAGTAAATAACTTGCTTTCGTGTTGCTCATGGCCTCATTTAACCACCGTCAAAAGCATATCATTTTTTATCTATTTCAACAAATTTTCAAACACACATTCATAAAATTGAGTTGGATATCTATGATTGGGTTAATCAAATAGAAGAGAAAGAATTTATAGTAAAAAGAAAAAACAAAAAAACAAAAAACAAAACATGGGTAAGTCATTTAGTGGAAGTTTAATCGTAAAATTTGTGTGGACATGATGGTTCTCTTTAGCTATCGACAATTAACTTGAGACATTATAAAATGAAAACGTGGACAATAATATTTGAATGGATTGAATATCATTTTGCTAAGGTTATTCAAACTTTATTTTCAATTCGTAAATTATTCAAGTTTAAATATTGTTCTAATATTTTGAAAATTTTGAATATTCATTTAACTAAAGGGACAAAAACTATTAAAATTGATTATCATTTTATTGTATGTAAAGTTAGTTAAGATAAGTTAAATTAAAAGGGCTCGTTATTATACAAGGTACAAATAAATGATTCATGTCTAAGCGCTTTAAGGACTGTTATAAAAGTTTTTTTTTTCAATTTTTGTATAAATTGAACGATATAAAACTTTCGGTAGTTTTTGCAGTTGAAAAAAAATAGTAAATGAATTTGAAACTTGAATGATTTTTTTAGTTGAAACAAAGCATAAATACTTTAATGAAACAAGGATAATACTTGATTACCGTACACTAGCATTTTCCCACTAAAAGAAGTAGGAAATTATTTCTTTGAAGTGTTTGTTTAAGCTTATTTTTCAGTTGATCATGTTATTGGATTTTAACGAGATGGAAAAAGACACGCGCGTTCCGGCGGAGGCTAGTTTGTTGTGGACATCTGTGTGTGCGGGTTTTATTTTGGTTTATCTAACTGAGGGTCTTTTTTGAATTGTGCATCTA
>BQNB010148327.1:0-16313 GCA_026074375.1 Tanacetum coccineum | reverse complement strand
TAATGATAAAACCTTGTTTGATAATATATTGTTCTTTATTATTCCGCTGCATATTTATATTATCTGTAAAACATATCCTAGATGGGCTTAAACGATCTCCACAAGATTCTCGTCTGCTAAGCATTTCTTGAGGTTAGAGACGTGGAAGGTATTATGAATTCCACAGAGTTCATCAGGTAGCTCCAACTTATACGCCACTGGACCAATTCTATTAATGATCTTAAACGGCCCGACATACCGTGTACTTAACTTACCACGTTTACCAAATCGAATTATGCCTTTCCAGAGTGATACATTTAACATGACCATGTCACCCACGTCGAATTCCAATGGTTTACGTCTGACATCCGCATAACTCTTTTGACCACTTCAGGCGGCTAACAAGCGATTCTTGATCTAAACAATTTTCTCTGTTGTCTCCCTGATCATTTCCGGACCGGTGAGTTAGCTATCTTCAACCTCACTCCAGCCAATGGGCAATCTACACTTCCGCCCATAGAGCGCCTCAAATGGTGCTGCCTTGATGCTCGCATGGTAACTATTATTGTAGGAGACTTCAACTAATGATAAGTGTCGATCCCAACTACTACCAAAATCAATCACGCATGCTCACAACATGTCTTCCAATGTCTGAATCGTCCTTTCACTCTGGCCATCCGTTTTTGGGTGGTAAGCCGTGCTCATATTTACATTTGTACCCAAAGCCTTTTGGAGCGACCTTCAAAACCCGGATGCAAAACGACTATCTCTATATGATATAATCGACATAGGCACTCATTGTGGGAAAGGTGCTTACATTTCATGCATGTAGCATTTCTTGAGGTTGCGGACATTCCAAGTTCGCGAAAGGAGCTTCCCATTGCGGTCCCTAAGCTTGTATGCTCCATTGTCCAGTGCTTCTGTTACTTTGTACGGTCCTTCCCAGTTGAGGCTAAGCTTCCCGCTATATTTTGCATGACTGGCATCGTTGTTCCGGTACACGAGGTCTCCAGGTTTGAAACTCGTGTTGCGGACTTTGGAGTTGTAAAATTTATCCATTTTTGCTTTGCTTCTTTCTTCGCGGATTGCTGCTTGCTCCCTTCTTTCTTTCCAAAAGATCAAGGTTAATCTCCAAGCTTCATCATTTTGTACCATGTCTATTTTCGCTGTCCTCAAGGTAGGCATGCCAATCTGCTGGAATTACTGCTTCCGTTCCATATGTAAGTGAGAACGGCGTATCTCCATTGCTTGACTTGATCATGGTGAGGTGTGCCCATAAGACATGTGAAATTTCTTCAACCTAATCCTTGCTTCTTTCATCCAGCCGTGCCTTTACTCCTTCTCCTAAGCTTCTGTTTGCTCTTTCCACGAAGGTGTTGGCTTGTGGGTGTTTGACGGAGGTAAAGTGCTGGCGGATGCATAGCTTTTCACACCAGTCTTTGAACGGGTTATCTTTGAATCGTTTTCCATTATAAGATATTATTTCGCTAGGTAGGCCAAACATGCATACAATGTTATCCCATACAAACTTTTTGATTTGATTACCCGTTATGGTTGCAACAGGCTTTGCTTTAATCCACTTTGTAAAGTAATCAATTGCTACTATTAGGAATTTGACTTTGCCAGGTCCTTCCGAGAAAGCTCCGCCTATGTCAATTCCTCATTTGTAGAATGGCTATGGGGACATGATGGGAGTCAGTTTTTGTTGCGGGTTCATTAGCACGGGGCAGTGAACCTGGCAATCTTGACATTCCCAAATCATTTTCCTTGCATCCGCACGTATTGTTGGCCAGTAATATCCTGTCCGTATTGCCTTTGCTACCACAGATCTTGTTCTGGCATGCATACTGCATGACCCCTCATAGATTTCTCTCAAAATGTATTTTTCTTGTAACGGCCCAACGCACCGCAACCATGGTCTAAGATATGATTTCTTGTATAGGACTCCGTTAATTACAGCATACCTTCTTGACTTACGCCGTATGGCCCTTGCCTTTTCCTTTTCCGTAGGGAGGGTTTCCTCCATGAGGTAAATATAGATAAAGTCATCCATGTGTTTCCTTCTTCCTCCACAACTGCTAGCACCTCTACTTCATTTATGGATTTCTCTTTAAGTTCTTCTACCAATACTTGTTTAGTTAGGTGAGCGAAGCTGGTGGATGCAATCTTACTTAGAGCGTCGGCCTTTTTGTTTTCACTTCTAGGTACCTGCTTAATTGTGAACTTCTTGAAGCTGCTGGTGAGTGCTTTTACTTTCTCCAAGTATTGTACCATCCCTAACTCTTTTGCTATGTAGGATCTGTTGACTTGATTAGCCACTAGTCTTGAATCCACATTTGCTTGAAGGTTTTTTATACCCATCTACTTCGCAATCCTGAGACCGGCTATTAAAGCTTCATATTCAGATTCGTTATTGGTTGCATCAAACCTGAATCTCAGAGTGTAAGTGAATTCTGCTCCTTCCGGATTTGTAAGTATTAAGCCAGCTCCGGAACCGTCTACACATGATGATCCGTCCGTGAATAGTATCCATAGGTCCAGAAGTTCTTCTTCCGCTTCCATAGGTACGTTTGAGGGGTCATCTTCTGGACGTTCCACTGTGAAATTCGCCAAGATTTGCCCCTTGACTGATGTTATTGGTCTATAGTGTATGTCATATTCACCTAGCTCGATACTCCATTTCTGCAGCCTTCCTGTAACTTCTAGTCTTGACAGCACCTGCTTGATTGGTTAGTCTGTGACGACAATGATTGTATATGCCTGGAAGTATCTTTTTAGCCATTTGCTTGCATGCGCTAAGACCAGTACCAATTTTTCCATTGATGTGTAATTTATTTTTAGACCTTGCAAGGCGCGACTGACAAAATAGACTGGCGTTTGCTTTGCCTCTTTTTCCGTCATTAAAACTGCACTTACGGCTTCTCGCGCAGCCGCAAGGTACACAATCAGTTCTTCTTTCTCCGTTGGTGCGGCTAGTGTTGGTAGTTTTGCTATTAGCTGCTTCATTTGTTTAAATGCAACTTCAGCTTCCGCGGTCTATTTGAAATCACTTTTCTTCGTTCATTTTTTCAAGGTTTTGAAGAATGGCAGTGACTTTTCTGCTGATTTGGAGAGGAATCTGTTTAGGCTTGCTAACTTCTCATTCAACTTTTGTACCTCTTTTAGACACTTTGGAGATGGTAGGCTTAACACAACTTCCACCTTATCCGGACATACCTTTATTCCCTTAGTGTTTACCTTGTAACCCAAGAATATGCCTTCCTCTATTTCGAAGGTACATTTCTTAGGATTTAGCTTCATATTTATTTCCCTCAGAGTTTTGAATGTCTCTTCAATGTCTCTCATTATTTCATGTTCCGTGCGGCTTTTGATCACTGGGTCATCCACATATTCCTCTAAATTTCTGCCAATTTGTTTTTGGAATGCTTTGTCTACCAGACGTTGGTAAGTTGCTCCAGCATTCTTTAAGCCAAAAGGCATTTTGGAATAGCAGAATATCCCTTGGCTTGTGATAAACGCTATTTTTTCTTCATTTTGTTTGGCCATTTTTATTTGATGATATCCTTTGTATGCATCCATAAAGCACTTGAAGGGGTATCCACAGAGAGATTCTACCTTACAGTCTATTTTCGGTAACGGATAACCGTCTTTGGGGTATGCCTTGTTCAGGTCTTTAAAATTCACACACATTCTCCAGTTGTTGTCGTGTTTCTTTACCGTTACTGGGTTTGACAACCGACTGTGATAATGTACTTCTTTCATTATGTTGGCGTCTACCAGTTTTTCCACCTCTTCTTGTATTGCTTTATTTCTTTATGGTGCCTGGCCTCTTTTCTTTTGATTGACTGGTGAGCACCCTTCGTGCACATTTAATCTGTGTTTCGCTATATGTCGCGGAACCCCTGTCATGTCTGCTGGTTTCCAAGCAAATATGTCGAGGTTGCGTCTAAGTAGATCGCATAGCCCCTTCCGGCCTTCCTCTGTTAGAGTGGAGCATATTTCAATTGTTTGCTCTCGGTATTTTGGGTGAATGGCCACTTTGATTCTTTCTTCTGCTGCCTGAAGAACATCGGAAGGCTGTGCTTCCGGTCCAGAGACCATTGTGCACTCTAGTGGGACTATCATGTTGCTCCGTAGAGTTAGTATTCCTCCTAGAACTAGGAATTTCAACATCCCACGAGCTGTTGACGGGATTGCTTGAATTCTCCTTACCCCTGGTCTTCCAATGATCCCGTTATATGGCAATGGCGACCTTACAACCATAAAGTTTATCCATATGAAGGTGAAATGCTCCTTATCACCTATCTTCACTAGCAGTGATATTTGACCCATTGGCCATATGATTTCTCTACTGAAACCAACAAGGGGTACTGTGGCCGAAACCATTTGGCTTTTCACCTCCGGACGAAGCCTGCTAAAGCAATGCTTATATAGTATCTCCGAGGCCTACCAACCATCCATATACATTCGATTAATGAAGTGGCCTCCTATTTCGCTTCAATGATCATGTGGCCTTCCATTCCGTCTTCATTACTAAGCGGTGGGAATGAAATTTCTGGGTCAGGGGAGAAGCTTTGCGTGATCCTTTGTCTAGCCACCCTTTTCCATGGTTGGACCATCAGGATTGTTAAGGATTTGTCCTTTCCGGACGTTTATCCCTTTTTTGTCACTTTTGGCTGATCTTTTCCACTTCCTTGTTTCAGCTCTTTGATTACGTGCGACAACTTTCCACTTTTGATTAGTTCTTCAATTTTCCTTTTTAGGTGCATGCACTCATCAGTGTTATGTCCCACTTCCCCATGGAATTCACAAAACTTGTTGTTGTTTCTTTTTTCCACGGGCATTGTCATTGGTGGTGGAGTTTTGAACTTACCCTTTTCTAAAGCCAAAATTTCCTTTGGGGACTTTGTGAGGACTGTGAATTTGTCACGTTTTCGCTTGGGCCACTACGATTATACAAACGACTAAAGCCCAAGGTCACTAGACACGACCTATCCCAACCATCGGCATGCGAAGAAACAGATCCCTTCACACCCCGTATCCGCTACTTCGACTTTCCAAAAAAGATTCGGATGCCAAGTAACGTCAAAACATATGACGGAAGTGATGATCAGAAAGATCACTTGAAATTTTTTCAAGCAGATGCAAAGGTGGAACGTTGGGCAATGCCGACATGGTGCCACATGTTCAATTCCACACTCACTGGATCCACTAGGGTATGGTTCGACGACCTACCTCCAGAATCCGTGGATAGCTATGACGATTTAAAAAAGGCATTCCTAGCAAACTTTCTTCAACAAAAGAAATGTATCAAAGACCCGGTAGAAATTCACCACATCAAGTAAAGAGAAGGGGAATCTACAGAATATTTTGTGCAAAGATTCAAAACTGAGAGTAGGCATGTCAAGGGAGCCCTAGAGTGCATAAAAATCTCCGGATTCATGCACAGAATCTCCAACCCCGAGCTCATTAAACGTCTACACGACAAAATCACAAAATCAGTAGATGAAATGATGAAGGTAACCACAGCGTACCTCAAGAAAGAGGTGGCAGCCTCCAACCAGGTGCGGAAGAAAACACTTCCGGTATGAAGCAACATGAAGTTAGGAGAAAAGCAAAATTTTGACAGAAAGGGAGATTTCAGGAATCAACAGAGATCAGAGCGGAGACGTGAAAAGTTCACACTCCTCATAAAATCCCCAAAGGAAATTTTGGCTTTAGATAAAGGCAAATTTAAAACTCCACCAGCAATGACAACGCCCGCAGAAAAAAGAAATAACAACAAATTCTGTGAATTCCACGGGGAAGTAGGGCATAACACTGACGAGTGCATGCATTTAAAAAGACAAATCAAAGAATTAATCAAGGCTGGAAAGCTATGGCACGTAATCAAGGAGCTAAAACAAGGCAGCGGAAAGCATCAGCCGAAAGCAGCAAAGAAGGGAGAAACTTCCGGAAAGGACAAAGCTATGGCAATTCTAATTGTTCAACCATGGAAAAGGGTGGCCAGGAAAAGGGTGGCCAGGAAAAGGGTCACGCAAAGAAGGGATAAACTAATTGTTCAAACATTAGTTTTTTCTCTATTGAGAGTGTGCTACGTATACTCTTTTCATAAATGGTGCCTCAAAATTCACTTTTAACAAAAACTATTTATCAATATATGATTTTATGTTTTATTTGTTAAAATCAAAGATAGATTTTTAAATACTACAATATATCATATCTTTGATCATCATATCCCCTCATTGGTTTTTAGCGGATAAATCATATGGCCAAAGGGACAGATAATGCTGCCAGTAAAAATCGGCGATGCGAAACATTCACTTCTACATGGATAAACATTGTCGGGGTAAGGTCACCACTTCCATACAATGGAATCATAGGAGACCCAGGATCAAGAGAAAAATCCAAGCATCCCATCAACCGCTCATGGAAATGTAAAAATTCCCTATTTTCGAGAATTCTCACACTATGAACACCAGATGATCCCACACGAGTGCACGAGGTCTCAAGACCGAAGCAAGCCTTCTGTGACGTCACTCCGAGCTTCGGAAGAAAGAATCAAAGTAGCCAATTCATACCGATAACACAGAGCAACAATAGGCACATCGGTTTCCTCTCTAACGGAAGAAGGTCGAAAGGAGTTGTGCGACTTACTTAGACGTAACTTAGACATATTCGCTTGGAAAGCAGCTTACATAACTGGTTTTCCATGGCATATAGCGGAACATCGGCTGAACGTTTGAAAAGGATGTCTGCTAGTAAGGTAAAAGAAAAGAAGCCAGCATTAAGAAAACAAGGAAAAACAAAAAGAAAGTAGAAAAGCTTGTAACGCTGGCATCATAAAAGAATTCCATACCACAAAAAGTAGCTGTTATCAAATCCGATAATGGAAAAGAACATGATAACATCTGAAGGATGTGTGGTGGACTTCAAAGACCTAAATAAAGCATGCCCTAAAGATGGGTACCCACTCCCAAAAATAGATTGGAAGGTGGAATCTCTCTGCGGATATCCCTTTAAATGTTCCTAGATGCATACAAAGGATATCATCAAATCAAAATAGCAAAGAAGGATGAAGAAAAAACAACGTTCATCACCAGCCAGGGAATATTCTGCTACTCAAAAATGCCTTTGGGATTGAAGAATGCCAAAGCAACCTACCAACTTTGGGTAGATAAACTCCGCCAGATACAAATTAGGCAGGAACTTGGAGTATACTGGGACGATTTGGTAATCAAAAGCGCACGAACAAAAATATATAAGAGACAACAAAGACATTCAAAACCCTAAGGAAATAAAAGCATAAAAGCTAAACCAAAGAAGTAACCTTGGAATGGAAGTAGGCATGTTCCGGGATAAAAGTTAACACCTAAGAATAAATGTTGTCCGAAAACAAGGTAAAGCCATCTAGGCCGCCATCCCCCAAAATTCTGAAAGACGTACAAAGCCTGAATGAAACTTAGCAAAATCCTAAACAGATTCCGTGGCCAAGTCAACTAAAAATCCTATTCCCGTACTTCAAAACCATAAAGAAATGCACAAAGAAAAGAGACTTCTTCTCACCACCGTTTTAACAAGTCCATTAGCCTTTTTATCTTCAGAAAACATTAGTTTTTTCTCTATTGAGAGTGTGCTACGTATACTCTTTTCATAAATGGTGCCTCAAAATTCACTTTTAACAAAAACTATTTATCAATATATGATTTTATGTTTTATTTGTTAAAATCAAAGATAGATTTTTAAATACTACAATATATCATATCTTTGATCATCATATTAAGTTATTGCACACGGCCTTTAGTCTCTCAGCTACGATATTGTTAATAACAACAACTCCGAAGGGCAGACCATGGACGAAAAGGAAAAAACAAAGCTCCAAACATATCCAAAACCAAAATAAAATGCAAAAAGCTACCAAAGGAGATATGATTGAATCATGGAAAATCTCTCAACATCCAAAAATCAAATTAGTTTGTTATTAAAACGAAATTAACAAACTTATAAGGATATCTATGTGTTATACGCAAGATTTTTATCAGTGTGACAAAGAAAGTTCATACGCGAGTAAAAGTATTTGTCCCGCCGCGAAACTTTTCATCCTCTTTAACTTTCCCGATGGTCAAATTCCCGGTTAATGATTTCGTTACGTTCCATTGTTATTTTTTTATTGAGGATGCGTCTCTATCTACCATGGCAGCAGCTGCTGTCTCCTATTTCAAATTTTAAGACGACAATATCTAATTTAGCATGTAATCTACCGGAAGTGTTTTGACTTGGTTATTAATTACCAACTTTTGAAACTTATGATTCAATCTGTTTCATGAAGCGAAAGATTAACCCCCTTAACCCTATTGAAAAGTCAACACGTCCACACATGAAAATCATATGGTCGAATCAAAGAGTATCGTAGGATATTGTACGACTTACCGTGGATCTCGTAGTATCAATTTGTTATTTTGATGACTTGTGTAACGGCAAATTTTTACTACAACCTACACCAGTTATCTAACAAATACTATCTCACATATCGTTGGAACCTTGAAACCACAACACAACCAACAACAAACCAATACTTGTGTAAGCAGTCAAAGTGTTTAAAGATGGTTGCCACGCCCCCTAATTCCATATCGAACACTTCAAAACATCCCTCTTTCTTCCATTAAAAACGCGATAAATTCACTTAACCACAAAAACTCGCCATATATAATCAAAGACAAACACTTTGGGAACACACATACAAAACACCCCTAGTACTATTCTTGCTGTAACTTGTAACTTCAAAGCATAAAAACACTATGAAAACGAAGCAAGACAAATTATTTTGTTAGTGTTAAGTTATCTAGAGTGTGCCTGATCATAGTATGTTTTTATGTTTTCCTAAAGAAAATGAAGTTGTGAATTGTTGTGTTATGTTCTTAAGGTAACTGAGAAAAAGTTTAAGGTTATCTGATTCTTAGGAGTGAAGAAATGCACGTACGATAGGATTTATAGTGATTAAAGTGTTAAGTTGTCAAGACGGATTGTTGCCACTTGCGATTACGGATTACAGTTTACACTTTGTAGACCAACTAGCATTGTAGAACATTTTGTAAAAACGTAGAACACAAGTTAACAATGCACAGATGTGGTAACAACTATATTGGATGTGAATTGTAGATAACATTACTTTTTTATTTTATGCACGAGAATTATGTTTGTGTGACAGTTTCAAGCTCACGCCAATTATTACAAATCTTCTCCATGGCAAGCTTGTTGAAAGTTATGGTATAATTTTGTCATATGCAGCGGGTCAGATTCACCACAAGAGAGTAATAAAACAGAACAAATACAAAGAAAATCTTGTCGGAATATTGCATGAAACAGGCTTGAAAGATGTTGTCATCGTGTGTCACGGATATAGATCCTGCAAGGTTGGCCATTTGTGATTTGTGATATCTATTCTTTGACATGGCAAACAAGAAGTTCAGCATGTGTATACATTTGCAAAACAAAGGGTTCTAGAAATCGAAATTGGAAAGAATTTGATTACTATATGTCTAGATTTTAGTAATATATTTAATTGAATTATGGAAAAGATCTCTTCCTGTGTATGTATATATTTCTTGTGATACAATAAATCCTATCTATGAAATAAAAAATATGTAAAGTGATTTCATTCTGTTCTTCTGCAAAAGAAAAGTATGTAGCAAGACGTTAAAGACATGCATGCAGCCATCATTTTTTTAAAGTAATTGAATTCTTAAGTTTGTAAGATGATTAACTATTTTTTAGATCATATCTGCAACAATGTTGTTGTACCCAAAGAGATGGATGAAGAAGCGACTATAAACATCACACTACCATTTAAATATGTTCCGGTTGAGTTGATTCATCATATTCAATCGTTGCTGCCCAAAAAAGAAGCCGCCCGCACATGTGTCTTGTCCAAGTCATGGCTACATGCTTGGTCTACTATCCCTACCCTCAGGTTTACTACATGTGTACATGTTGATCATATCACCAAAAAAATAAGCTACAATACATTAAGTTGATTGATCGTACTCTTTTCTGGTATCTTAACGAAAACTTGTCAATAAACAGTATTCAGCTTCACTTAGACATTGATAAATTGTCATTGCCTTCTCCTGTTGAAAATTGGTTTCAAGTACTAGCTTCTGGAAATTGTCTCAAGGAGCTTTCTCTAACAATATGTGGTAAGAAGCTTAATAAAAATGAGGTTGGTTGTCTTATGATTCCGGATGCGATATTCTCTTGTGAAAACCTAAATACTATAAGTTTAAGAGCTGATAAAGTAGAGCTCTATAAGGTTAGGATGAATATAAATCCTGTAATCAAGTGTTCGTTCCTACGCGTACTCGAGTTGGAAAATGTGTGCATAAGTGAAACGGAACTTCATAACTTATTCTCTTCTTGTAGCTTACTTGAGAAGATAACACTTAACAATTGTCAGCAAATGGAGATTATTAAAGTAACAAACCTTCGTTTTCTTCGTGAATTGAGAACATAAGATCAGATGAGCATATTGACATTTTGGATATTGATAATGTCCCAAGTCTTCAGTTAATTATTTATGGGACCTGTGTAAGGCCGTTTACTATGAGAATGGATACATTAGGAAGCGTAAGAAAACTGTATTTAGCTAGAGTCGGCGTAGGCAAGACATTTTCTGACATGATATTATCAAAGTTTCCTTTTCTCGAGACTTTGTACCTTATAATGCCCAACTCACGCTAGAAACCTTTGAAATTACCTGTGTTTCCTTAAAGAAAGTGACTCTTGATTATTGGTTCTCAGACAAGCAAATTGACATACACATTTATGCTTCAAACTTACTTTATTTCTCATATGAAGGCCGGAAAATGCCTAGCCTCTTGTTTCCATCTAGTACTCCCGCATAAATCAAGCTCGTACTAACGCTTCATAAGTCCTATCCCATTGAGCTGTCTTTTTTTCTTAAGGTGAGAGAAGCACTTGATATATCAAGCAACTTTGACATTACAATAAAGAATAATTTTGTTCCATTGAACATAGACCTTGATGATTTGAGAAGAATAGTTCCTTTTCCAGCTAGAAACGTGCAACTACTATCGTTTGGAGAACATTTGGATACAAAGTTGTTGAAGCACTCGCCACTTTTTTTGATTTTCCTCTTTTCCAATCTTGTCATCCTCATTATGTCCAAGTCATATTAATAGGTCGTACCAACGGCAAGAACTTCTGGTATGAGCAAATGATTAGGATGATTAGAACAAAAAACGTGTGAATCTAAATGATATTGAAATTACAAATCCATCGTGATGGAAAATGGGAAAGCCTAACAAATTCTTGGAGAAATTATCATTTTCTTTGCGAACTGCCTAGGAGAAGTTTTTATGACGAGGGCAATGACTACAATTCAGATGAGTTCAAATTAAATTGGTTGCCTAATTGATAAAACGTGCTCTGCTCATCACCTTGGTTCAACTATGTGGTTTTTAATATACCTCAAATTAAATAGGTTATACAGGTGAAAACATTTGAACTGAAGTTTGCATGAGTAGAGGTTGGCGAAAAGGGCAGGGTAGGTTATCTTGTCTAAAAAGTTTCGCTTGAAACAGGAAGTTTTAGTTTTTCAACATTTGAATCAGTCATTCTATATAGTTAAAGTTTGATTTATATGGTATTACATTATGTAGTCTTTATAAGGGTGGGAGTGCTAAAATTACTTGTGGCGACTTTCAACATTTGAATCAGTCATTCTACATAGTTAAAGTTTGAATTTTGAAAAAGTTACTTAAAGAATAATTATTATACGAAGAGTAAGCGCTTATGTGAATTACCAATAAAAGGTGAAAGTTTGATGAAGAAAATATAATGAAGTATAATGTAATGGTATGATATGATTAAGTATGATACGTATAAGAATGATAAAGAACGAAAGCAACGTCGTTGATATACGAAAGAAATGTAAGATAAGTTAAATGGATAAACGAGTGTATTTTAAGGTAAACCAAATGAATGAATAATAAAGAATGAATAGAATCATATTAATGAATGAAAGAGATGTATGTGATGAATAAAGTGAAGTTAATGAGTATATTATGAGAATAACCTATGTAAGGTTATAAGTGAAAAGTTAAGCGAACTAAATGATGCTTTGGTATAGAAAATTGAAGGAAAAAAATTGCCCATTTGGGGTTGTCAAGAGAATGAAAAATGAAATGTGAAAACATATATATATATATATTTTTTTTAAAAGATTTATTTTTTTAAAAAAGTTCTCAAAAAAAGATTTATTTTTTTAAATGATGCTTTCGTGAGAATGATAAAAAGATTTATTTTTTTAAAAAAGTTCTCAAAAAATTCTGAAAAAATTCCACAAGATCGTGTATGTTGGTGCATGAAAAAGTTGTAAAGGAAGTTTTTCTAAAAGTGGATAGTTTTGCCGAAAATTTTTTATTAAAAAAACGTTTGTGCATTAAATCGGTTTTTTGTGCATCAAAAATTCGTTTTTGTACCCAACTTCTATTGACTTTTTGCATCAAAATTTTATTGCGCATCAAACTATAACAAGTCAAAAAATTTGTGCATCAAAATTTTTTTGTGCATCAAAATTTCTTTTTTTGCGCATTAAAAAAACGTATAAAAACTCAAAATTAGAAAAACTTCTTTTACAAAAGTTTTATGCACCAACATACCTGATTTAATGGAATTTTTTTGGAATTTTTCGAGAACTTTTTTTAAAAAAGTTTTTTTTTATCCTTCTCACGAATATTTGTCTTTTTATTTTAACCTTTATATATATATATTATACTAAGGAACCAAACCAATGTGTATGTTTATGTATGTTTGTGTATGTTTTCTTCTAGATCTGGAACAAAATGTAGAAACAAATATGATGTAAAAGATGTTTAAGAAAGTTGCATACAAGGTGTTTGATAAAATGCCTTAACTAGACTTTATAACTGTGATGCAGTTGATTTGAATGCTTATGCAGTAGGTTTTATTTTAACTAAGATGCGGTAGGTTATTTGTGTGATGCACTTGATTTTGAACTTTAATATGGTAGGAAATGAACTGTAATGCAGTAGGATACTTACGTTGTTCATAAGCATAATTTAGTGTAAATGTGGCTTGCCGTTATAACAAAATTGATTGTGTTTGCTTGCTTTTGTCTGTGATGTGGTAGAAAATGAGTTGTAATACAGTAGATTACTTACGTTGTTCATATGAATGGTTTAGTGTAAGTGTGGCTTGTCGTTTTTAAAGAAATTGATTTTGTTTACCTGCTTTTGTCTTTGATGTGGTAGGATATGAATTGTAATGCAGTAGGTTTACGTTGTTCATAGGAATGATTTAGTGTAAATATGGCTTACCGGTTTTAAAGAAAATTATTTTCCTTGCCTCTTTTTGTCTTTGATGTGGTAGGAAATGAACTGTAATGTAGTAGGTTACTTACGTTGTTCATATGCATGATTTAGTGTAAACGTAACTTGCCGTTTTTAACAAAATTGATTTTGCTTGCCTACTTTTGTCTTTGATGTGGTAGAAAATGAACGGTAATGCAGTAGATTACTTACGTTGTTCATAGGCATGATTTAGTTTAAATGTGGCTTGCCGGTTTTAATGAAATTAATTGTCTTTGCCTGTTTTTAAATGTGATGTGGCAGGTCATAAATTGTAATGCACTAGTTTACTTACGTTGTTCATAAGAATTATTTAGTGTAAATGTGGTTTGTCGTTTTTAACGAAATTGATTGTGTTTTCTTGCTTTTGTCTGTAATGTGGTAGGAAATGAACTGTAATGCAGTAGTTACTTACGTTGTTCATATGCATGATTTAGTGTAAATATGGCTTGCCGTTTTTAATGAAATTGATTATGTTTTATTGCTTTTGTCTCTGATGTGGTAGGAAATGAATTGTAATGCAGTAGGTTACTTACGTTGTTCATATGCACGAGTTAGCGTAAATTTGGCTTGCCGTTTTTAACGAAATAGATTTTGCTTTCATACTTTTGTCTTTGATGTGGTAGGAAATGAACTATAATGCAGTAGGTTACTTACGTTGTCATAGGCATGATTTAGTGTAAACATGGCTTGCCATTTTTAACGAAATTGATTTTGCTTGCCTACTTTTGTCTTTAATGTGGTAGAAAATGAACTGTAATACAGTAGGTTACGTATGTTGTTCATAGGTATGATTTAGTGTAAATGTGGCTTGCCGGTTTTAATGAAATTGATTGTCTTTGCCTGCTTTTGTCTGTGATGTGGTAGGTCATGAATTGTAATGCACTGGTTTACTTACGTTGTTTATAGGAATTGTTTACTGTAAATGAATTGAATGTGTTTTCTTGCTTTTGTCTGTGATGTGGTAGGAAATGAACTGTAATGCAGTTGGTTACTTACCTTGTTCATATGCATGATTTAGTGTAAATATGGCTTGCCGTTTTTAACAAAAATTGATTGTGTTTTCTTGCTTTTATCTCTGATCTGGTAGGAAATGAGTTGTAATGTAGTAGGTTACTTACGTTGTTCATATGCACAAGTTAGCGTAAATTTGGCTTGCCGTTTTAACGAAATTGATTTTGCTTTCCTACTTTTGTCTTTGATGATGTAGGAAATGAACTGTAATTCAGTATGTTACTTACGTTGTTCATAGGCATGATTTAGTGTAAACGTGGCTTGCCGTTTTTAACGAAATTGATTTTGCTTGCCTACTTTTGTCTTTGATGTGGTAGAAAATGAATTGTAATGCAGTAGGTTACTTACGTTGTTCATAGGCATGATTTAGAGTAAATGTGGCTTGCCGGTTTTAATGAAATTGATTGTCTTTGCCTGCTTTTGTTTGTGATGTGGTGGGTCATGAATTGTAATGCACTAGTTTAATTACGTTGTTCATATGAATTATTTAGTGTAAATGTGGTTTGTCGTTTTTAACGAAGTTGATTGTGTTTTCTTGCTTTTGTCCGTGATGTGGTAGGAAATGAACTATAATGCAGTAGGTTACTTACGTTGTTCATATGCATGATTTAGTGTAAATATGCCTTGCCGTTTTTAACAAATTGATTATGTTTTGTTGCTTTTGTCTCTGATGTGGTAGGAAATGAATTGTAATGCAGTAGGTTACTTACGTTGTTGATGTGTTTCAAAAGCTTTAAATTTATAATAACTGAAAATACCAATTTTATTATAGGGAAACACACGGGTAAAAGTATAACCCACGTATGTAGTATAATATTTTTAGGTAAGACCAGGTCGTCCATAGGGATTTGAGTAGTGTTTAGATAATCAGAAAGAAAATAAACTTTAACTAGAAAATAACTTTTTATTTTACCAATAATAATAAAGATGACTACTCGGATAGTTGGAAATAATTTATAAGTATTGGAAATGATTAGACCTCGGAGGTGGAACCTTAATTTATAAAAAGGATTTCTCGTCAGAAAACGTTTTCACAAATTAACTTAATTAATCAAGACTTATATTTAGTTAACTAGACCAGATGTGTCACTCAAATAATCCAGTTACTAGTATATCAAAGCTTATTTGTTTATCAATTTACGAAAGTGGATTTCTCGGCACAAACGATAAAGATCATAGACAAATCTTTAAAACCACATAAGTCATAATGGGTCTCTCAACCTATACCGATATGATTATATAATTTAAGTTGATAAGAAAAGATGGACAAGATAAGATATAATAGGATTTTGACATAAGCTTGAGATTAAAGGGATCATAACGTATTCATTATCATAACATCACCGAGTAGTCATGAGAGATTTAGCCTCTCATGGCTAAGGTGTTCATAAAAAAAGTAGAGTTAACATAGACTTCTATTATTTCACTAACTAAGTTGATAAATGTCTTCGTTCTTGATCGTTAGATCTTTATTCTTCAAAGGAAGTGGTGTTTTTGGTGTTTATATGGATGATCGATGAGAGGATTGAAGTATGTGTGTGTGGGATAGGATGAGAGGAATGAAGAGTGAAAATTCATCCTCTATTTATAGGCTGATTTTGGGTGAAAAGTGCGGCGCGCACAAAAGTTTGTGTGACCCACATAGTGATTAAATGCACTAGCATTAAATGTTAATTGAGAAAGTGCGGCGCACAAGAGAAGGCGTACTTAGGGTGCAAATGCAATAGCATTAAATTCTTCATAAATGCTTCATATCAGATGGGAAGTGCGGCACACACAAAAGAATGTGCGGCATACTTGTTGAGTTAATGCAATGTTGACTGTCTTTGACTTGAAGGTAAGTGCGGTGTCACAAATGGCAAGTGCGGCGTACTTTTGGCACATAGAGCTTGATTGTTGATCTTTTCTTGAATGATGCGTTCTTTAACGTGT
>BQNB010148325.1:0-16313 GCA_026074375.1 Tanacetum coccineum | reverse complement strand
CCGACTAAGATTAAGTTAACTCCTAACACTGGAACAATCACAACAAGGTGTTAGTAATGACGTCTTGGTAAGCATTGAAGGGGTTGAAGAATGAAAAAGAAATGTATGGATAAAGGGTCTAAAGAAAGCAGCCCTCCACACATTTTAGATAGAAACCGGGTCAATACATAATCTATCGGTTTTCACAAAGATGAATTCTGGTATTGAAGATAAGACATCATGGAGCCAATGATGCACTGCACAACCCTTCCCAGCCATTCAAGTTTCTCTCAATAGATACTTGTCTCATTTGTCACAGAGATACACACGACTTCTATTGACTTTCTTACCCCGAGTCAGTTGATATTGAATAGGTGGCAGTCTGCTTCAGCCTCCGATTACTAAAACCAAAACGTACTAATCGAGTCTAGAGCCAAGAGATCAATAAAATAAATCTCATTTGGACACATTCCATTACAAACACTTGTTGAACACCAATAAGTTCACAAGCTCTTAACAAGAGTCTTACGCATTATCCTTGTGATTATGCAAGAACATCCAAGTGATACTTAAGTATCCACAGTGAAGATGGAAATCCTACTTGAGCCAACATCAAACAAGCTCTTGGTAGGTGACTTGCGAGATTCTATATGAATCAAACTTTTGACACTGGATATCGAATCGGTCCAGTTTATGAATTGACGGTTGATGAATTTTGATAAACGCTTAAAACTCTCGATGTGTTACAAAAACAATTTTACAAGTGACACGTCGATTGATTTTTAAATCAATTTTCTCTTTAATCGGTAAGACTTTATCTTACTGGTTCACTCTTACCGTGTTGTCTGCTTTGAGACGCTCCAGTAACGAGAAAGACTAGTACAGCTGCGAAACCCTGTCAAGAAGATTCATTTGAATTCTATCTGATCACAGGCAGTATTTATACTGATTAATGGGGAACCGTAGTTATTGCAACCTTATTCGACGAAGTGACAAAGACACTCTCGTCCATATCTGTCGATTATCACTAACGTAAACTTGAAGGTTATACGATGGTGGTGGTATCCCATGGCAGCTGAGTTTGATTCATCACCACATGCTCATGCTCAAACTACAAAGACATACTATTGGCAACAAGATTCAAGAACCAAGAAAGCTCAAACTAAAAGATAAGACTTCCACAAACTCTGATATACAAGATCTTCCTTCAAGATATCAAGTCTATCAAGGGAGATTGTTAGCAAGCTTTCAAGATGATGCAAAGTATGAGCATGTTGGTTAAGACACAAGATTGCAAGGTGGAAAAGTAGTTAAATACATACAAGGAGAAAGATTTAAAGATCTCAGAACTAAAGACAAAGTCGAAAGGAAATGACAAAGGCTCAAGATCAAAGATCGCATAGCATGAAGGCACAAGCCTACAACAAAGATAGAGACCAAGATCGGAAGAGCTTAACGACAAAAACAATCTCATTGAACTCATGAAGGAGTGTCACAATAAACTCACTTCAGGGGAGATTGTTAGCCTCAAAATATTAAGTCGAACAATGAAGTTTATTCATTATAAATATTAGGTCTCGATCATTCAGCTATGTAACGTTGTAATAGGCTAGAAAAGAAACTGGGCACATTTAGTAAGCTAATATTGTACGTGTTGCAGGTCTAAGACCAAGCAAATCCCGAGCCTGATCTGTGTCAAAGCCCTATACGTCCAAGTATAAGTGTATGGGTATATAAACCCTTTTCCACCAAGGAAAAGGGTGTTGGTTATTTATTCTCTTTCAAGCTAATATGACTTCCATCCATTTTCTCTCTTGTTTCTCTCTCTAACTTCCCTCTATTTTCTTGTTTAATTCGTGTGTAAGAAATGAAGTGTAAGTGATTACGGGTTACCGACAAGATTCAATCTCTTTGGTGAGTACATCACACTTTTTGCAAGGTTCAACCACCTCTTTATCATTTACAAGTTTCTTTACTTCAAATTCAAGATCATTGATTTTACTCACAAGTTTTGATTTCTAACTTTCAAGAGAGCATTTTTTCTTTTAAAAGCTTTTCAAATGTTTTAGTAAAATCCTTGTTAAACCTTAGGAGTTCCTCATTCTCCTTTTGCAAGTCTATAATATCTAAAACATTATTAGAAGTAAAGGGTTTAGTTTGTACCTCTTGAGAGTCAATCATCATGAGACAAGTTATGTCATTTTTAGGTTCGTCGTCGTCTTCACTATCACTCCAAGCTCTTCTAACAAAAGTCTTGTTCTCCTTGGGCTTTGGACACTCAATAATGAAGTGGCCTTCTTCACCGCAATTGTAACAACCTTACCTTTGTTTAGATATTTCCCTTCCTTTGTTCCTAAAGATATTTCCGCATCCTCTTCGAACCTATTACAACTATTACCAAATCGATTCTCGCACCAAAATCGAATACTCTTGCAGAAGAACTTATGGAAGTTTCTAGCCATCAAATTGAATGCTTCAACTTCTTCTTCGTCTATGTATTCATCACTTCCTCATTGACTCTCACTATCATCACTAGTTTGTTCCCTAGTGACTTTATCTTTAGGAGCTAAGGACTTGACCTTTTCTTTGGTAGTGGTCTTGGAAACTACGCTTCATAGACCTTAAGGTTGTCAATTAGCTCGTCAAGAGGAAGTGTAGCCAAGTATTTGGCTTCTTCAATGGTCATCACCTTGGCTCTCCATTTTAGTGGAAGAGCACGAAGAAACTTCCTTACATGATTCTTGCTAGAATAGTCTTGATATAAAGATTTGTGACTAGTGACAATAGCATTGAATCTAGTGAAGCCGCTATAAATAGTTTCTTCACATGAGAATGAGAACTCCTCATATTGTTTAGTGAGAAGATCAATCTTGCAATCCTTGACTTGTGAGTTACCTTGGTAAGTGATGATGAGTGTATGCCAAACCTCCTTGGCGGTTTTATACATGAAAACTATTCCATACTCCTTACGGGGCAGAGCATTGTAAAGAGTTATATTGGCTTCATTGTTCTTGCCAAGTTGCTTATTTTTATCATCTTTAAGAAGCTCATATAGCGTCTCCTTCATCATCTTTATTTATGAGTCTTCTATTTCAAAGTAGAAATTGCCATTTTGAATGACTTACCATAAGTCAATATATTTGGACTTAATGTAAGTCTCAAAGAGAGTTTTCTAAAAGTAAAACCCGTTAGATTCTAGCAAAGGTTGTCTTTGCATAGAGCACCCCTCAACGTAGTTCTCTTGAGCTATAGATCTTTACTCAACTTTTTCAAAAACCAAAGTTAGGATTTCCAATTTTTGGAAAAGAAGTTTTCAACTTTAAATGACTTATTAGGAAGGCTTTAACGCTTGAAAACTTGAGTAAATCACTCTGATACAAATTTTTAGAACCATAGAGGGTGGGTTGAATACGGTTTTCTTAACTTCTTTGAAGTTTACCAAACTTCAAGTCTTAAAGGAACTGAGTGGTGTAATGATCTACTTAGCAAAGAAACAATAAGTAGATGGAGAGAGAGAGAGAGAGAGAGAGAGAGATAGAGAGACCATGATATATACTGGTTCGAGAAGTATAACCAAAACCCTAACTAGATACCAATGATCTAGGCTTGATCTCTCGGATACAAGACTTCCTTTTACAACCAAATTGAAAGATAGTTTGATTTAAGAATCAATCCCTAACCTAGCCTAAATACTTGATTCTAATAGAAAGGGTATGAGAAATAAGACCCTCGACTAAACACACAAGTATGGATTAGGTACTTGTGTGGCTCTCTTACGGAGATGTGTTCACTTTAATAGAATGATAAGATGAGTAGATTAGAACACTTTGATGATAGGAGAAGAGAAAAGAGAGGAAAGAATGTTTGCAAGAGGCGAGGAATACAAAGGACAGGGGTGGGTATTTATAGGCCAAGGATCCTAAACTGTAAAAACAATTCGAGATTGGTGCGCTACCCACGCGTCAGTGCACCAGATTCATGAATTGTTTTCTTCAGTATTTTGGTGTTTTAAATACCCGCACTTGTTAAACCCCCGATTGTACTTCATGCTATGACCTTTCAATCATTCTTACACTCAAGGTCAACCAACTTAAATATCCATTTGATAAAAATATTTATGAAGTGTTTAAAAGAGATTTAGGGGTCGTTTGTCCGATATCAAAGATATAGAAAAGAAATATCGGATAAGGGTATTTTTGGTATTCCTCCAAGGTAATTGATCTAGTTAGAAACTAACCAAGGTTGAGAAGTTGTTTAGGGTATAATAGAATATTCCAAGAATATGCTAAAATTAGGGAGGAAGGGTGGATGTTATGGGGGGAGAATTTGAAGTTTGAATTTTGAATTGTATTTCAACATGTGTGAAATAGAAGAGAGGATAAGAGTGTGTTGTATGTGAGTTATCATAATGTGATGTTGATGTGATAGAAAGGATCCTATGATCACATTTAAAATCAATGGTTGAGATAAGATGGTGATGAGGTAAGTTGGATTAGTGAGATGGCATGATCAAGGGTTAGGATAGAGGAGTGTGTGTGTGTGTGTATAACTTTAATTTCAAATATGAGAGGGTATGTACGTAAGGAGGAGAAGTGTGTAAGACAAGCTTTAAGTATATATGCGTGTGTATATGTATGAAATTCAAATTAAGTTATGAAAAAGATGTTGAATAGGATATATGTGGTGAAGAATGTTTTGATGTGATGTATAGGAGCCTATGTTAGAATGTTGAGGGACAACAAGTACAATGAGGTACAAGGTGTAAGAGAATGTGCGGATAAGATTCAGGATGAGGAAGGTTTAAGCTTGTGAAGGTTTATAAGGAAGAAGTATGAAGATGATAGTGATAAGTGTGAAATCAAAGGATTGATTTAGGTTGATAATCACTTTAACATTAAGATAGAAAAGAGTAGGCAAGAGTGATTACTGAATGATTTGGGGAAGTGTATAGAATGTTTGTAGGATTGTGTAGAAGGAATGTTTAATCATTTGTTGAGATAAGAAGGGTTTGAACAATGATTAAGGAGTATGAGAGTGATATAGAAGTGTGGTATAGAGAAATATAAGAGTTTGTAAAACATTTTGTATGTGTCAGAAGTAATAAAATCCAAAGTATAATCAACTTCTAAATACCACAAACTTAATTAGTCACTTGGACTTAATCTATGATAATCAACAATGGATTTGATCACTAATCATCTTGATGCAAACAAGCTAAGTTCTTTGCATCTCAAGTGAAGCATATCCCATATCAGGAAAGGATATGTTTACGCAAAGTGACATTTAACTTAGTTTGACCAATAAGGGAGTAAGACCCGTTACATGATTAGGAATAATGTAAATCCAGATTAAGGTGAAATGAATACTTTCGTTTGATGGTATGTTGAAAGTAGGGTTATTATACAAAGAAGTTACTATACTTTCTCAAAAAGTTCGCCTAAGTTACTAAACTTACATTTTGTTCACTTAGGTTACTAAACTTATGAAACATGACATTTGGGGTTACTCAACTTGCAAAAATATACGTAAACATCATTGAATTTGTAAAAACATGACATTTATGTTACTTAACTTACCTAAAAATATACGTCCTGGTTGCTCGAATTAACATTGAAATTATGGGGGTGTATGTTTATCAAAAGTTTAGTAACCTAAGTAAACAAAATGAAAGTTGAGTAACTTAGGCGAACTTTTTGGAAAAGTATAGTAACTTCTTTGTCTATTAACCCGTTGAAAGTATGTTCATAATAGGTTTAGAAAGAAGTTTCGGCCTTGGCTAGATGCGTTTGATAATAAAACTGACTTGGCATTTTGTTAAAAACCAGGAAGATTCGTGTTTGCTCCTCTCTAAGTCTAAACCTCATTTGGAGTGTTCTCAAATGCTCAAATATCATATACATACCTTTATTGAAGCTTCCACATGTGTCGGGTAAGAGGAAAGCCGACATTACAAAATTCGTAAAAAGGGAATTCGCCAGCGATGCACTGGTCACGCGATGACGCGTGCCTAACGCTTCAGTTTCATAAATCTGTTTTCTGGATTTTGGCTATCATTTGTTATTTTACATTTTACGAATGTTTATTTGTCATCGTTAAAACATAAAGGTGGTCCTAGTCAATGTTGCACCAACAATCTCTTCCTTTTTGATGATGACAAATAAAATTTCGAAATCAAATAAAATTACAAACATAGCGAAGATGAAGACCATCATTGATATAGCTTGCGTCTTGATCTTGGCCTTGTAATTTTGTAAAGCTTGAAAATTGTCTTCACCCAATGATCCTTACATAGCTTTTCTACTCTCATGTAAGCTATAGCTCTTTGCTTCCGTAATTGGTAGCTATGCCAGCCTTCACCCTGATCCGTAAGCTTCTTGCTCTTTCTTTACTTTCCTTCTCCCCCTTTTGTCAAATCAAAAAGGCGGGATTTTGGTCGTACATTTAGAAGGTTGATATATTTGTAGAGGTAGAGAGTAGATATCTTAACACATGCTCTCCCTAGATTGTTGCTCCCCCTTGTTCCAAGGCAAGGATCCATGGGTCAAGAGCATTACCTTTGAGGTGTTCTTGGCTACAACTAGCAACAAGCAAACACAAAACAACACAAGCAACAAAAATATACACATGTGCAAGTCTAACATGAGTTAGCTTACCATTTGGAAACTTGAAAACATGGATGAGTACAAATATGAATTATTATGACTTTGTACATTGTTGCATATATTCATGTACATATTTTATCATTTTATATGTATAATTATTATGACTCCAATTACTTTTTGTTGAGCATGATTTTGAAAATTATGTCATAATTTCATCCCATCACATTGTTCAAGATTGGTTACCAATAAGCAATAATAAGCAAGAAAGCAATCAAGCACTTTATTTCACATAAAACATGCAATACACAACATATGTAACTTAAAACATGCAATACACAACATATGTTACACAAGGTCTAGCTACACACTAGTCTAACAAAGTTAGGGGTATCCATTCTTCTCATCCCCTTATTCAAAGGTGTCATCTAACCCATTTATTTCTTACGGCGTTCGGCTGCGGCCTTTGCTAATGGCTCAACCACTTAGCACAACAATTTGAAGTTGTTGTTAAAGGAATAATGAATCTTCCTCATTTCCTCATAAAACTCCTTAAGGTCATTTTGAACCTTGATTCCTTTCTTGCAACACTTGTAAGTAGCGCTATGAGGATGCTCAATTTCATCAAGCTTGTGAGGGAGAGGATACCCCATCTTGTACTATATCGAGCCATCCAATAGGCACTTATTCACATGGTTTCCTAAGATTATGTATCCTCACATGTTGGGTTTTCCCACTCATCATTTGACTCCTTCCCTTCCATAATTTTCTTTCCTTTGTACTTTACTATGGAGGATTCACTCTTGCTTGGTTGTTTTCTATGTATGCCAAATTTTATATAGAGATATAAGGGGAGCTAGTGTGTTATGTGACTTAATAAATCATTGGTTTTTATAAGGGCTTAAAGGGAGTGTTAGGTAGGCAATTGTGAGTGCATGAGTGACAAAGAGATCTTACATAAAGTACCTTGATTCCTTATGTTTGTGGTAGGAATGATTATGTGAAGGAAATTAGAGGATGTTGGGAAGAACATTATGCCTTGGTGATTTGATATATTTAGTTAAGGTTTAATTAAGATTTGATTGAGAAAGGATGATTTAAGTTACACAAACTAGCTCCCATAATTATGCATGCATGCACCATGATTTATTCTAGCCATAAATGATACATCCATTTCGGTTTATTGTATAGAGATCCTTAATCATCATTTTAGATTTTTGAAATTGATAACTTTATTCTCAATGCATTACAAGGAAAATACTCAGGATCTCGGATGAGTGGTCCAAGTTATCAAACCTACTTCAATGTGTATTTCAATCCTTTTTGGATATTTTACACATATTGGACACATAATGCGTTATACAATAGTTAAATGTTGCTAAGTATAATATCTTAGAATTATGGTCAATGTGTTATGTCAACATTGGTAATCTTTAATTACCATAGTGTATGGTAAGTTAATTCCATATTTTCTCGGACAAGAAGACTATATTATCATGTTTATTCTTTGTGTATTTTAGTATGTTATGCAATACCATACACACAAAGTAGTTTGTATGTTTGTATAAAGTTCTTTTCTTTTCTTTTCTACCCTAATACATATAGCATGAAATCACATAAAGTGAACAAGTTGACCCAAATACAACGTATTCATCATAAGGGTGAGTTGCGATCCAAAGTGATTTTGTCAATGAATTTGTATATTTAATCTTTCATGTCTATCATGGGGAATAAAGCATGCAATGTTGCGAGTAAGTCGATTTCACACATTTAAATATGTGAGGTGATGATTACCACAATATTGACAAGATGTAGATCAAATTTCTTGTTCATAGTATATAGGTTTGACATGTAGAATCTGAGATAATGTTAACCATATTTTGAATAATGCATTGACATATATCCTTCATCTTGTTGAAACAGCAATGTTGTCCAACTTCCATGCCTTTCGAGTAGCCTAACACATAGTACATAAGCACATAAGCTCTAAGAGTACAATTAACTCTAATAGGATATGAAAACGACCTTTAGACTTCTACCCTTACTCTCGATCCCTCACTCAAAGCAATATCATATGGTGCATGTTAACCATGAACAACCTCAACTAGACTCATGCAATTTAGACTTTGGGAAATGTCATGCAAAAATCATAAGCTTGTTTAGTCTTAGACCTAAGTGTCCTCTCATTCAACTCACTAATTACTCATTCTATTGGGTGACCTCTAGCTTCTTTGACACTTTTAGGATAGCCTTCATCCAAAATATTAACTTGTAATGACGACGACTCATTGAGATCTTGAACTACGAGTTCATTAATCCTATCATCTTCTACCGAAAGAGATGACTTGGGCTCGGGAAAGCTCTCATCAAAGGTAACATTAAGAGATTCCTCAATTCTTATTGTTTCCTTGTTAAGCACTATGTATGATTTACTAGTTTGAGACTATCCTAAAAACACATCTTCGTACGACTTTTGGTAGAACTTGGTGAGATGTACTTTGGTGTTAAGTATAAATACTTTACAACTAAAGACACTAAAGTACTCTAATGATGCCTTCCTATTTCTAAGGATTTCGTAAGGTGTTTTATTAATAAATTTTCTAATATAGACCCTATTAAAGATGCATGCTGTCGTATCTAATGCATGACACCAAAACATTTTTGAAATGGATTGCTCGTCTAACATAGCATGACTTATCTTTTTGAACTTGTGATGCGTTCTTTCAACAATCTCACTCGATTGAGAAGTGAACGTCCCCGATAAGTTATAAGACATTTGATGACATTAAATAACGTCACATTATTAACATCATTAATCCCATTTATATTGCTCGTTTTATATTGTTTTATATAAGATTTGATACTTAATTGCTTATTTGTATGAATCTTAGTTATTATCGAGAATTTGGCAAAAGATGGAGAAAAGCACGTGTTTTGGAGCATAAACGAAGAGTTTAAGAAAGTCTATTGATTCTGACACCAATATGCCGTATTATTCCAAACGGATACGCCGTATCCCAAGGCTTTGACGAACTCAAGACCATTACCTTACTTTGAAGAATATGCTTTATCCTCATCATGGGATACACCGTATATGATACTTTGATCAACTATCAAGAGAAGCATGATTTCCATCCAATACGTCGTATCCAGAAGCCTCTATACGCCGTATTCAGTGGCAGTTAATGAATATTCCAAAATAAAAAAATCATCGAGCCCGCGCCAAGTTAACCTAATACGCCGTATCAGATCCTTCCAATACGGTGTATCGACCTATTTTCAGAGCCTATATATAGAAAACCTAAAACTCGGTTTTCAAGATGCAAAGACCACCAAGTATGATCTACAGATGATTTTAGAAGCAAAAAAGGTCCTGAAAGTGCCTCAAGTCAATAGAAAAACTCTTGTAATCTCTATACTCTACCATAAGCGTTCGGTTAGCATAACGTTTTGTTTATATTAATCATTCGTCTATGATACTGTTTATTGTTGCAATGACTATAGGCTAATACCTTTAGGTATTAGCCATGTTTTTGATAATTTAATGTTTGGTTTGTTTATATCGATTGTTTAACTTATTCGTTTTATGTTGATTATGTTTATCACTTCACATATGTTTATGTCTCGATTATGTTTTATTTTTCATTCAACTGGATCTAGGATTACGTGTGTAGACTAGAGTATGGGATAAACATTACTGTTAGCCTTAAAATATGTCAACTTATACGGAATTACATTAGTTAACTATTTACTATATACACAAGGACTAGAAATGACAATATAGGATAGTTAGGCGTATATAACCCCCTCCTTACTTCTAAGGAGGGGTGAGGATTCATTATTTTGTATCTTATAAGAAGTGTGTGTGTGGTTTTCTCTCTTCTATCATACACACATCTTTCCCTTTTTCTCTTATCTTATAATAATATGGCTACTTATTTGTTTCATCCTCCCTGACCTCTGGATTATCTCTAGTTAGTATTTCTTATTTTTGACTAGTGGTACCAGAGCCTAGGGGGAATTTGTGTTTGTGGTTTGCTTATTTTTATGGTGTTTGTGGTGTTTAAGCATATTTCGTAGCTTATTTTGCGCTTATAAGCATTCGAATTATCTTGGTTTTAAGCTATTGGATTGGAAATACATGTACTTTTGTATTTATCTAGTTCATAACTTCTTTGGTTCTTGATTTTGTGTTTTTTTACCTTGCAAAAGTGCTTATTGGAAGCTAATAAGTCTCGGCTTATTTATTCTTAGTTAAAGTCTTTTGTTTTTCTTTGATTCACAAAAGCTTTCACCTTTCTTTGTTATTCCGGTTGTAGCTAGTTAGTATTAAGTTCTTATGGCTTATTCTTGTATCTATCTAGGTTATTGGGCTTATTTGTTGCTTATTCGAATGGTTTTAAGCTTATTTTATGGTTAAAAGCTCATGGTAGCGGTTTGGCAAAGAATGGTACTAGTTTTCGTTTTCTAGCCAAAATTGAGTATAAGAACAAAAGCTAGAAAATGACAACGAGTTGTACTTCTTGAAAGTGACATATGGCGGTTTGGGAATGAATTTGGCAGCGGTTTGATATAAAAAACAAGCCAGCGGTTTGCTAGTTTGTGTGATAGCGGTTTGATTCACATGGTAGCGGTTTACTAATTTATCTTGGTCAATCTAATTGAAATTCTACCAATTTTAAAACTTTATGGCGGTTTGGTGATTTATCAAGGAAGCGGTTTAGGAAGACAGTCTTGGTAGTGGTTTAATGTCCATAGTGGTTTGCAAGTTTAAGGTGGTGGTTTGATCAAGTCAATCAAGGCAGCGGTTTGATACTGGTGGCGGTTTGCTACTTGGTAGCAGTTTACCGTATTGAACATGATAACGGTTTGATAAGATTCTGGCAGCGGTTTATCGGTTTATCAAAACAAGAACACCAAAGCAAACACAACACTTAATCCTAAAAACGATCCGAATAAGATTTACTAAAACAACAAACGGCTAAGGATTTGGATTACGATGACAAGTGATCATGGAGTTGATTTGGTATCCCTTATTTGAAATTGAAGTGGGTTTCATGAAGGTGTCTACTTAATTCATCATCGAGACTTCCTTATATTTTCTACCCCTTTTCTTTAAACCTAAACTATCGATTGATGACTTGCTTGAACGTATACAACTTATCATTGAGACTTGGATTATCTAGTTTCCAGTAGTCGGGGTGGTTGGTTAAAGACCTGGATAACTATCACTTAAAGGAGTTACGTTGTAGTACTTAGTGTCACACGCAGATGTCGATGTGGATAATTTTAAGAGGTGTTGTACTTCTTATACTTTTCTGGTTGAGTATAGGGTAATTTAAGATTTAATCTTGCACCGTTCTTAAATCAACAACAATGCAAGCTTAAGTAACAAATTTGGGGGATTCTACTTTATTTTTAAGTTTGGTATATCGGGTTTACTTCACCATGTGGTCACAACAATAGCTGACAGAATTCAAGGTTGGTAAGTTAGCCAGAGAGTATAAAGGTTGAGATGTAATCAGCAATTCTTATTATTGTGCTATTCCAAGACAAAGGTACTTCACAGTCTAAGGAAAATTTTCAAAGTTCCTCAATGACATTCATATACAAGATCTTGATTATATCAAGTTTTCTTCATTCTTGCTTCATCTCCTACTACTGTTTGTGAAGTCAAGAGGGTAATGGTTCATTTGGATCTCAAGATTGGTACTTAAGACATAAACTTCTCGTGTATATGTGCGTACACAACAATGATACTTCCGAGAGTTCAAAACCATCATGGGGGAAAATCTGTACTTTGGTTACCATGTCAACTTCCAGGGGGAAATAGAGTATACTACTTTACTAAATATGGTTTGTGAAGTATTCTGCATACGTGAGAAGAATTGTTGTTGATTCCTTGCATGTACCCCCGAACGGATATTCACCAAGACCTAATGACAAGGAGTAGTAGTATTTGGTGTGGTTTTTCTTCTACAAAATTCCGCTGTGCACCTTAATGACAAATAGAAGATGGTTGAAGCTACATCAAAGTTCTAGAATTTGCTCAAGATATGGATGTTGGTTTGGGGGAAAGCTGATTCAGAAACTTCATCAAAAAGAAGTCTAAGAAGAAAGCTTTTCAAGACATGCTGCATGGATTGGGGGGAAGTTAATCCAACTCATGCATACTAGAATGGTTCCTGTACAAGTAAAGACACTGCAGATCCAAGATGGAGTACAAGTTTCAAGACCAGGAGAACTCAAAAGATATCTTCAGCTTTGGAAGCTCTTTGGAAAACTTTATTTGTGTTGTATTTGTACTTGATAGGAACATTGTAAGTAATTCCGTATGTCCACATATTGAGGGAAGATTGTTAGCCTTAAAATATGTCGACTTATACGGAATTACATTAGTTAACTATTTACTATATACACAAGGACTAGAAACAACAATATAGGATAGTTAGGCCCCTCTTTACTTCCAAGGAGGGGTGAGGATTCATTATTTGGTATCTCATAAGAAGTGTGTGTGTGGTTTTCTCTCTTCTATCATACACACATCTATCCCATTTTCTCTCATCTTATAATAATATGGCTACTTATTTGTTTCATCCTCCCCGACCTCTGGATCATCTCTAGTTAATGTTTCTTATTTTTGACAATTACATACAGCTTATCTATGTGACTCTGGATTAATAGGACTACAATTTTATGCCCCTATTCTTCCTTTGGTTAAGTGAATAGGTAGACTAAGTGGTGACTTAGGATTACACATAACGTTCTGTTTCCTTGGGTAAATGCTCGGACCATGGACTATCAACATATAGATAACAATTGGACATAAGTGGGTAAAGCCTCGATGAGTTAGGTTTCAATATTTACCAATTTTGTCTCATAGATAGATTATAATCAACCTTGTGAACTTTATACGGGTTTGGTTAATTGTGACAGGATTAACTAAAAAACAAACCTAGAGTTTAAGGAGAAGACCCACCTAAGCTAAGGAATGATATACCACCAATGAAGCAATACAATCATTGCACTCATAAACGAATCCTACATTTTATTAGATTAAACATGGTTAATACGTTTTTCTTACATTAGTGCTTGATCGCTTTTTTATCGTTTGTTTATCTGCTTGTGTGTGTTCCTTGTCTCATTTAGCTTAGATTAAACCAAAACTCGTGCCAGTCTCTTAGGCTGAAAACCCCCCTTTTACGTTAGTTTAGGTTTAAATAGAATTAATTAGAACTAACCTAGATAACTAAAATACTAATAGACTTAAGTATTAACGCTCACTCTTAGTGATCGACACCCTACTTACCAACGAACCTACAATTGATGGGGTACACTGCCGGTTAGTGTTAGTTAATAGGTAAAGTCGGCAAAATATAAATAGTAAAACTTAATAAATAAATTACCTACACACCACACACATCAAGTTTTTAGCGTCGTTGCCAGGGAGTTAAGTTGTTTAATTCTTGTTTATTAGTATTTTAGTTTAGGTTTTGTGTTTTTAGTTTAGATTGCATTTGTATATTTTGCATATTTGTGTGTTTTTTATGTGTTTGTTTATTTTTTTGCATTTAGTTAAGTTTTTATCAGTTTCTTATTATGTGTTTCTAGTTAATTTACTGCAGGAAATGGACAACCCAGGTACTACTATAGAAGAATATGTTTAGTTTGAAACTGAAAAGCTCTTAGAAACAATCAGGTTTATAACTGGGAAACATCTAAGTATGGTAAGATCAGTTGGTGTCTTAATACTGTAGATACAACCTCCTCGAATTTTTTGAAAACAAATTCCCTGCTATAGTTTATGATGATGCATTAAAGTTAGAATTTGATTTCCCATATAAACCCATATTAAATTCTCAGCTTGTTGAAAATGTTAATTGGGAAAATAAAACATCATTGCATGAACATGATTATGAAGAACACAATTTTATATCTGAAAGAAAAGCTTTAAAGAAACGATTTTCTAAAAAAGTAAAATTCAACATCTTAAATATTGATGAGGATTTGTTTACTTTTGAAATTTCTTCTGACTATAAATTATAATCGGATAAGGGTAATGATGATAAAATAGGTATCAAGCAGTCTTCGGAAGATATTTTTGTCAAACCGATATGTAATGTAATAAATACCGATGTTGATACCTATGAACACGTGTCAAATGAAATTTGGAAAGCAAGTCATGATACAATTAGTAAGTTTTTCATGATTGAAGCTTTTGTTGAGAAATTAAGCATCAATATCATGATTTGGAATTATTTTAACGAAGGGATGCCACTAAATATTGTAAAAAATTTATATGTGCCGTTTGGCATTCCCTTCGACCCTAAATTGTTCTATAAGGATGGTGGATATACAAGAATTATTCAACTCTGCGAATTGGTGTTGCGGAGGCCATGGTATGTTCTTTATTATTCACTGAAATTGATCTCCTAAAAAAACAGATACGGTGTATCGATCTTGGACCAATACGCCGTATCAATAACTCTAATAAATATTGACTAGTAAACTCTTTAATCCTATATGGAGTATTAAATAAAACTGATATGGCGTATTCACGAAAGGGTATAAAAACCCCGTGATCCGCCGGATCGCATTTTACACAACTTTTTAACCCTTTGAAAAAAAAATATACACAGTGGTTAAATTTTTCTTGGATATCTTTGTTTTGAATTTGATTGCTTGCCTATTCCAATTCTCTAATCAAGGTACAAATCTCTGTTTCATTTCCTTTTTGCTTATTTCAATTTTTATAAAATTAGGGTTTAGGTTATTTGATTTAAAATCGAATTAGGGGGTTTTATTTAGTTGGTGTTTGATGTGTTTCCCCACCCTGTTTATTGATCTATGAATTGAGTTTGATAGGTTTTGGATTAGGGTGTTGACATTTTGGGTTAAAATGGGTTAAAACTTGTATCCTTAAATCTGACTTATATCAGTAATACCAATACGGCGTATTCATTAAATTGAATACGGCGTATTGGACTCTTTATCACTAACTATTTGAAAATCCCCAGTACAGCGTATCCATCTCAGCTTAGTACATCGTATTTAAAATACGCCGTATTTAGGATTATCAATACATCGTATTGGGCCTACTTTCTCAATACTCCGTATTGAGTTGTTTTAGATACGATATGGCCTAAAAATCCCTATGCGGCGTATTCTTTCTTAAATAATACTGCGTACTCATAATACGCTTTATTTGGAATGATCAATACGGCATATTGATCTGACCTCTTTTATACTCAGTATTGAGTTAAGCTTGATACTAAATATCCTATACGGCGTATTGGTAGTACCAAAAACGCCATATCGACCCTCTGACCAGACAAATTATTCTTTTATCTCATATTGATTAAAAGCTTTTGAATGATTTTGTAGATATGACAATACCTCCTAGGAACGAGAGACATGAGTGGCTTAGGTTTGATACTCAAGGTTATACCAAGGAGGAGATACATGATTTTGAGACCCGGTTGGGTAAGATTTTCTACAGGAAGGTGCATCGGGTTCAAACTTTGGATTTTGATAGGGTGGCAGAGATAGAGGATTTGGATATGGACATAACTGAGAGGCTTAGGATGCAGCACAAGGATGTTGATGGTGAGGTTTTTGTTAATACAAATATTCGCGTAAAAACAATATTTATATTTAATGATCTTCATGTTTTGATAATAACAAATATAATGCCATACTACGTAAAAGTTTACGTAAACAAGTTATTTAGTCGAA
>BQNB010148324.1:0-16313 GCA_026074375.1 Tanacetum coccineum | reverse complement strand
CATCCTTATTTAATTTCCTTGTAATTTTCTAGCTTCTTGCTAGTGGTTTTTAATAAAGTTGTCGTTCTAAAAAAAAAAAGTTCAATATCGTCCGGAGGGAACAACACTAAAGGGAACAAAAACTGGTGGGGATATTGGGTTCTTAAAAGAAACTATGTATTTGTTGCTTTTGAATATTATATATTGGACAACAATTGCAATGAGTATGAAAGGGCCTTTGCGTCATTTTCAAACCACTTATAAAAGGGTTATGTAGTCTTGGTTAGGTTATTTTAGAGAATATGGTGCAAAGAACACAAATCTTATATTGAGGGTTCTCATATTAGGCGTTTCCATTGGTGACCACAGGGTCATATTTTACATTTTAAGTATCATGTTATTAACACATTATTTATTATTCTCTTCAAAATAATAGTGCAACCTATCTAAGCTTTTTGTTAATTTATTCACACGTGTGCCTTTCAAAAAAATTATTCAGACATGTAACTCCTTAATGAATAATTTCTTTCCAGATACCCGTGATTCCATGGGTTTATAAAACAAAGCTCGTGTTTGTTTCATTTGCTATGACAATAAACAAGAGTTGGGTCGATCACTCTCAAAGGTTGGTTTTTATCTTTCACATCCAGTTTTCACACAAGAGTATTATACGTTGTCTTTTCCAGAGTCAAAAGTAAAAGAGGTTTGAAAGTTGTCATTTTTGATGCATATGGGAATATCTCAAAAAATAGTAATACTACCAATGTCAAATATGAAGAAGTGCTTTAAGGTTTATGATGAATGTTCAATAGGTATGTACAACTATAAAAATGACATGTTTATATTATTTTTTACCTTTATGTATACTCTTATCAACAAATTCTTTTTACTTTGACATTTTTTATTAAGCGTGTTCTCTTGTTGTAAACACGATATCCCTTCGACTGAGTAGAATATCCCACCATGACACATGGATCCCCTTTTTCTTTCATCTTATCCAGATTTTCCCCATCTCTAGTTATGTAGCAAGTGCAACCAAAGATGTGAAGATGTTTTATTGAAGGTTTCCTGTCATTGATGATGTGATATGCCGTCTTTCCATGAGTGGATATGATGATTGATCTGTTCTGAGTATAGCATGCGGTTGCAACTGCTTCAGCCCAAAATGATAATGGAAGCTTAGAAGCTGAAAGCATTGTTCGAGCAGCCTCAACCAGAGTACGGTTTCGTCTTTCGACAACGCCGTTCTGTTCAGGTGTTCGAGGAGTGGAAGTTTGATGTTCAATGCCTTCTTCTTTGAAATAGGCATGGAGTGTCTTGTTCAAGAATTCCGTGCCTCTGTCAGTACGGACAGTAATAACTTGAGCTTGAAGATTGCGTTGAATCATCGTGAGAAAGTCTTTGAGAACTTCTGGTGTTTCATCCTTGGATCGTAGAAAAAGAGTCCAAGTGTATCTTGAATAGTCATCAACAATCACCAGAATATACTTCTTCCCATTTATGCTTGCAACGCGCATTGGACCACACAAGTCCATGTGAAGCAAATTTAGCCTTCCTTTGGAACTAGGAACTGCTTTTGTCTTGAATGAACTTCTTTTTGCTTTACTCATTTCACAAGATGAACAAAGTTGATCCTTGACATATTTCAACTTAGGTAAGCCATTCACAACTTCTTTCTTTGAGAGTAAGGTGATGTAGTCGAAGTTAAGATGAGAAAGTCTTCGATGCCATAACCATGCTTGAGTTGGTGAAGCTTTAGCCATGAAACAGATTGGAGTTGATGAAGTTGTTTCTTGAAGAGATATTGTGTAGAGATCAGATCCACGATTACCAGTTAGTAAATCGTTTCTTTGAGAGTAAGCCATTCACAAACTTTCCTTTTTCTTTGAAGATTGCATTCAATAGTATTCTTCAGTTCCGGCTCCGGTTTGACTGCTGATTCTTCAGTATTGACTCTGACTTTGACATTTTTGGACTTTGGCCTTGATTTTGCACAGTCTTTTCCATTCCATGCTCAGTTTTGTCATTTTGGCTTGGTTTTCTGTCTTTTTGTTGATATCCACTTCCTGCACAATACAAATGCAAAACAAACATATATTTGGCAGTTTTTGTCTGTTTTTGGTCATTTAAGCTCGTTTTTAGAGGTAGAAGATATGTGTAATTAAGCACTTATCAATCGTGACATTTCCTTGCTTTAGATCTCCATAACCAAGAATTGGAGCAAACTGATCATTTCTAAAATGAATAGTACCCAGAAATTTCTCCACAAAATTACACAACAGCTTGAGATTGCCCATCATGTGCTTTGTGCATCCAGAGTCAACAATGAATAGGATGAGTTGTACAATATGCAAGAGAATTAGAGGACGATGGAATATTGGACATATTGGATCCTAAGGAATTTGATATCTTTAAGACATTAGTAATCCTAGAGACAATGTCTATAGTGGGACTAATACTTGTTGATACATCCTCTTTCCTGATTTTAGGCATCCATGTCTTTTTGGTCAAATCCAATCTTGAGGGGTCTAATACTACTCGGGATAGTTTCCTAATTGCACTTCAAAGTAAACAGACTGAGCTTGAGACTTACAAGACCTTAAATGACCGTCATGACATTGATTATGACAAACTTAACGTCAATAATAAACTCTAGGACTAGTAGATCAAAAAGAAATGACAATAAAATAATGTTTAAAACTTAAAGCCTATGAAATTTTAGTTGTCAAAGAGAAACATGATGAGTTAGTCAAACAGAGTTTTTTTTAACAAAGTCATGTTACGAAGGTCTTGTCAAATAGAAAACCAAGGTAATCACGGATTTGAAACTAAAGGAAAAAAAGGATCATGATAAATTAATTGCGATGGAAAAGCAATTAAAGTTTTTGAATGAAATTGTTTATAAAAGGAATCAATCAAATCAAACCATTCATATGTTAGCTCCTAAAGGCTCAACATTTAATGGTAGACCAACTTTTGCAAATCCAATGCACCTCAAGAAAGCTAAATCTGAAAAACCATGTTTGTATGAGATTCCATATGACACATCCGATCCTGCAAACAGATTCGTTCCTGATAGAGAAGAGACCTTGACTCTTAAAAGAGAGAGTAGATAAAAATTGAATAAAGACTTAGTGAAACCTTACGATTACACAAAGCAAAATAGTCTTTATGAATTTTTTAAACCAGCGTCACAGGAATATCATGATCAATTGGCACATGCAAATGAAGTAAGAAAGAAAATGTGGAGAAAATCTTTTGTTAAATCTAAACCAAAAATTTTCAAAAACATTGGTTTCTTACCTACTTCAATATCAATTAGTAACAGTAGACAAGCTTGTAATGTAATGAAGAATAACATATATCATTTTAGAGAACTTTTTGATTAATCTTGGAAAAAACATTTTCATCATCATTTTCGTGCACCAACTGCTAAAGATATGGAAATCCTGATTAAGACATGTTTGATGCCTCTTGCCCTTAAGACTCAGAATGATAGTTTCGCATTTGTTCATGAACTTAAGAAAGAAATGCATGCTGATTTAAAGTACGTTGAATCCCTTGAAAATGAAATTGACGAACTTGAATCTGATAAGGCAGAATTTTCAAACATGTATGATATGCTCTTGCAAGAATGTGTGTCTAATGATGTTATGTGTTCTTATTTGCATTCGTTATCTGATTTAGATGCGCACACTGAATTGCAATGCTTATATCTTCATAAAGTCAAGGAATGTGAATGTCTTGCACAAAAGCTTTCGAAACAAACTGAATTTGTTAGTAAAGAGGTTTATACTGAGCTTTTATGAAGTTTTGCTAAATTAGAAAAACACTCGATTTCTCTTGAACTCACTTTACAACAATGTCAAGAACAAATGAAAAATGACACAGTTTGCAAAGAAAAAGCGTCAAATGTATTTCAAAAAGAACGTGAACAATATCTTGAGATACAAGATTTGAAAGCTCAATTGCAAGACAAGAACATTGCCATAAGTGAGTTAAAGAAACTCATTGAAAAATGCAAAGGAAAATCTGTGGAAACTAAGTTTGATAAACCATCTGTTGTTCGACAACCTAATGCTCAAAGGATTTCAAAACCATCAGTTTTAGGAAAACCGGCTCCTTTTTCAGACTCTCTTGAGAGGAGAAACTTTTCAACAAAAAAGTCGGTTCCAAAAACTAATGAGTCAGAAGGTTTATCAAAAACAGTCACTACACAGAAATTGCCTCAAACAGCAACGCAAGCTGTAAGAAACACAAATGTGATTAAACCAGGCATGTATCGAATTGACACTAGGACAACACAAACTAGAGCACCACAGTTGCCTCAGACTTCTAGGAATACTAATCCTCGCGTGTCTACCTCTACAGGAGTAATTCACAGAACTAATGTTAGCAGACCACAGCTTAGGAGCACTCAAATGAAAGATAAGGTCGTGCCAAACAATAGTAATGTCAAGAATAAGAAGACTGAAGTAGAAGACCACCATAAGATTTCTAGTATTTCTAATAAAACAAAGTCTGTAACTGCGAGTACTGACAGTTTAAAATCCAGAACTTTGAATGTTAATGCTGTTTGTGCTACTTGTGGAAAATGTGTGTTTAATTCGAATCATGATGCTTGTGTTTCTAAATATTTGAATGACGTGAATGCTAGAACTAAAAAGCCTAAAGTAGTGCCTATTAGTACTAGAAAACCCAAAAGTCAAGCAAACAAATCTGTTGCAACACCCTATAAGAAAACAGTTGCATCAGAATCCACTACTCAGAAATCTAAGAGTTACTATAGGATGTTGTATGAGAAAACTAGTAAGGCATGGAGATGGCGGATAGAACAACAATGCCCATCAGGATATAAATGGGTTCCTAAGACAAAAACGAAATGGGTGCTTAAAGTTAGGAATGAGAATGTGCAAAAGAGAGTTAGTTTTGCTATAGATAATGCATCTAGGATAACTAATGTCTTGAAACTCACAAATACTTTAGGATCCAGTTTGTCAAAAATTCCACCGTCCTCTAATTCTCTTGCAGATTGTTCAAATCATTATATTCATTGTTGACTCTAGAAGCACAAAGCACATGACGGGCAATCTAACGCTGCTGCGCAATTTTGTTGAAAAATATCTGGGTACCGTTCATTTTGGCAATGATCAATTTGCTCCAATTCTTGGTTATGGAGATTTGGTTCAAGGAAATATCACGATCAACAGGGTTTATTACGTCGAAGGACTCAATCATAATCTCTTCTCGGTTGGTCAATTTTGTGATGCGGATTTGGAGGTTGCTTTCCAGAAATCTACGTGTTTTGTTAGAGATCTTCAGGGAAGCGATTTACTCACCGGTAACCATGGATCTGATCTCTATATAATTTCCCTTCAAGAAACTACTTCATTAACTCCAATCTGTCTCATGGATAAAGCCTCACCAACTCAAGCATGGTTATGGCATCAAAGACTTTCTTATCTTAACTTCGACTACATCAACTTACTTTTAAAGAAGGATGTCGTGTTTGGTTTACCAAAACTGAAGTATGTCAAGGATCAACTATGTTCCTCTTGTGAAGTGAGTAAAGCAAAAATAAGTTCATTCAAGACAAAGGCTGTTCCAAGTTTAAAAGGACGATTAAATTTGCTTCATATGAACTTGTGTGGTCCACTGCGGGTTGCTAGCATAAATGGAAAGAAATATATTCTGGTAATTGTAGACGACTACTCCAGATATACTTGGACTCTATTTCTACGATCCAAGGATGAAACACCAGAAGTTCTAAAAGATTTCCTCACTATGATTCAACGAAATCTTTAAGCCCCGGTAATTTATGTTTGAACTGACAGAGGCACAGAGTTCTTAAACAAGACACTCTATGCATTCTTCAAAGAAGAAGGAATTGAGCACAACTCCACTCCTCGCACACCTGAACAAAACGGCGTTGTCGAAAGACGAAACCGTACTCTGGTTGAGGCTGCTCGAACGATGCTTTTAGCTTCTAAACTTCCTTTATTCTTTTGGGATGAAGCAATTGCAACCACTTTCTATACTCAAAACAGATCTATCATCATCCCAACACATGAGAAAACGGCATATCACATCTTCAACGACAGGAAACCTTCAATTAAACACCTTCACATTTTTTATTGCACTTGTTACCTAACCAGAGATGGTGAAAATCTGGATAAGATGAAAGAAAAAGGTGTTAGCCTCAAAATATTGAGTCGAACAATGGAAGTTCGTTCATAATTATAATAGGTCTCGGTCACTAAATTAATATACGTTGTATTATGCTAGACGGGTAAACGGGCTCTTATTTGTAATCTAATCGGTCACGTGTATCGGGCGAAAGCCCAAGTAAACCCGAGCCTGGCCCGTAGAATTACTAAAGGCATGCAAGCCTATATATACACCTCACCAAGGAAGGTGAGGTGGTTGGTTCATTTGTAACATTTCAAGTTAATCATCCAATTCCATTTTTCTCTCTAACTTTCTCTCTCAAGATTCTCTCTCTCATTCTTCCTAATCTTCTTGGTAACATCTTATTGAAGTGAAGTGATTAAGGTTACCGACAGTTTGGTTCAGACCTCGTGTGTTTCGTGATTTGATTCGTTGTTTAAAAACAGTCGAATTTCGTGTTATCATTTTAGTTGTTAGGTCAAATAGAAAAGAACAAGCAAAAACATGGTTTGATTAATTTTCGTGGTTAAAGTGTAAATCTATGTACTTTCTTGAATAGAATACTTGTAATAGCTTTTAGGAATGGTTAGCTGATTCATAAGCAAGTTTGGAAGATTTTGGCTTATTCCCCCACCCAATTAGAAGAAAAGTTTCGTCATTGCGTTTTGACAAAGTTCTTGTTGCGTTTTGACAAAATTTCTTGGTTGCGTTTTGAGTATCGAGACATTGCGTTTTGAAGAAAAGAGACTGCGTTTTTGACCATGCTTTTGGTCACTGCCGTTTTAGGCACAGCGTTTGGAGTCACTGCTTTTCGAGTCACTGCGTTTTGACATTGCTTTTTGTCCCCCCCCCCCCCCCCCCCTCACAGGTTGCGTTTTGAGATTATCATTGCGTTTTGACTAAAAAACGTTACTCTGCCAGATTTTTTTATCCATTGCTTTTGTTCCAAGAAGTGTATGCATTGAGTAACCTTGCGTTTTGAGAAGAAACGTTGCGTTTTGAGTAAACACGTTGCGTTTTGAGTAGACACGTTGCGTTTTGATCAAGTGTTGCGTTTTGACCAAGAACTCTTGCGTTTTGACTAAAGTCATTGCGTTTTGACTAAGGTCGATCCGCGCATCAGGTGGTATTTGACCGAATTTGGGAATATATATTAATCACCGTTTAATCAAAACATCACATCAAGACAAACAAACTTCATGGACTGAATACAAGGACTTTGGACTTTAATTTGGACTACAAGGACACATAATCAACAAACTTTAACAACAACAATTAACTTTTCACGGTTTTCTCTCGATTTTGTAAAATCCCGCGAAAGAACTCAATTTCTCGGTTTAAATCCTTGACTTGTAAAATCCCGTGGAAATTAATTACTTTCAATTAAAACCACAATCCAATCAACACCTCATAACACTTAAGATCCTTCAATCATTTTTCACTTCATAATTCTTTAATCATTCATCATGACAACTCCAAGTGTAACTTCCACAACCGACAGTCAAATGCATAACAACATAATGGCAGCAGGTTCAAGGGATCGTCCACCAATGCTTGCAACAGGAACGATATGCACAATTGCGATCACGGTTCTTTACGATACATTGATAACAAAGACCCAATGGTGGATGCCTTACGAAGTGCATTCTTAAAGGTCCCTACACTCCCAAACGTTTGTCACACACCAGCTGTTCCTCTACATATAGGGATCTTCCGCCAGATCCTGAACAAACAACAGTCGAGACTGTTTACGGAATATGACTCCTGAGAACAGAGCTCATTATGAATCAGAAAAAGAAGCGATTCATTTGATATTGACTGGAATTGGAGACGAAATATACTCAACTGTTGATGCATGTCAGACAGCTCAAGAAATGTGGGAAGCCATCGAAAGGCTACAACAAGGTGAATCACTCAATATTCAAGGGGGAAAAATTTTTTAGGGAGTTCAAACAAACTTATTTTGGGATTTTGGTCAATTCACCTCTCCCGATGGAGAAACAATGAGTACTACTAACACGTACCTACGAAATGATGAATGAAATGATCAAAACAATTTGACATTGCAACGATGCAAGTCAATGTTCAATTTCTTCAGCAACTTCAACCAGAATGGTCCAGATTTGTCACAATTGTGAAGCAACAACACAAGTTGGATGAAGTTTCATACCATAAGCTATTTGACATTCTGAAACAATACCAAAAGGAAGTTAATGAACTCCGTGCTGAAAGAATGGCCAAGAATGCTAACCCATTAGCACTTGTTGCTACTGCTCAAACACTTCAAGACCCGTATTATCAATCATCAAAGTCTCACAAATCATATGCACCAACATCAAAAGCTTCACTTCCAACCAGATCTCATGCAACTACAAGATACAAAGGCAAAGAGATAGCCAAACCAATCACACCACCATCTGAGTCAGCTTCTGAAGAAGACAGTGATCCTGAACAAGCTCAGAAGGATAAAGACATGCAGAAAAATTTGGCTCTCATTGCAAAGTACTTCAAGAAACTCTACAAACCTACCACCACCCACCTCAGAACTTCCTCAAACACCAAAACAAGAATGATGGAACTACTCCAATGTACAGGAATGATAATCAACTGACTTTGGGAATCAGAGGGCAGTGAATGTGGTTGGGGCTAGGGACACTGTAGGTGTGTCCAGTAGTGCAACAATCAAGGGGGGGGGGATACAGTGTTTTAACTGCAAAGAGTTTGGTCATTATGCTAAGGAATGCAGAAAGCCAAAACGGGTTAAAGACTCCACGTATCACAAGGAAAAGATGTTGATGTGTAAACAAGCTGAGAAAGGTGTTCAACTTCAAGCAGAGCAATCTGACTGGCTAGCAGACACGGATGAAGAGATTGATGAACAAGAGTTGGAAGCACATTACAGCACATGGCAAAAGATTCAGAGGTTTCCCTAATAGCCGACTCAGAGCACAATACGCTGAGCCATTGGAACAAAGTACAATACGATACTGATGATAATGTGTTTGCCAATGACATACAACATTTTGACCAATCTGAATCCATCAGTAACACATGTGCAGTGGAAACGGGTGATAGTAATGTCACTTCTGACTCACCGGATATGTGTGATAATGATATTCAGGATGACCAAAATGATGTAGAATGTGATGATGAGCGTGTTGCACTTGCTAACTTAATTGCTAATTTAAAACTTGATGTCGATGAAAATAAAAAGATTCAAAAGCAATTAAAGAAAGCAAATGCAACATTGACTCAAGAGTTAACTGAGTGCAAATCTATTCTTGCGGAAACTAGTAGAACTCTAGGAGAATCTAATAGTATTCGGGATAGTTGCTTAGTTGCACTTCAAAATAAACAGACTGAGTTTGAGAGGTACAAGGCCTTTAATGATCGTACAGTTGACTATGACAAACTTGAACATAAGTTAAACGAAGCTCTAGGACTCATAGCTCAAAAAGAAATTGACATAAAAGAAGGTTTAAAAGTGAAAGCCTACGAAATTTCTGTTGTCAAAAAGAAACATGATGAGTTAGTCAAACAGAGTCTTTTTAACCAAGTCACATAAAAGAAGGTCTTGTCAAGGAGAAACAAAGTAATAACGGATTTTAATCTTAAGGAAGATAAAGATCTTGACAAAATTGATTCAATGGAAAACCAGATCAAGTTGTTGATGAAATTAGTTTACAAACGGAGTCAATCATTCAAACCATTCATATGTTAGCAACCCAAATGCCCGACATAAAATGGAATACCTACCTTTGCCAATCCAGTACCTCAAAAATGGCTCAAAATGAGATATCATGTTTGTATGTGATCCCACATGACCAATCTAAACTGCAAACAACTCGTCCCCGATAGGGAAGAGACTCAGACTCTTGATGCAGAGAGTCGATCAAAATTGAATAAAGACTTAGTGAAACCTTTTGACTACACAATGTTAAATAGTCTTTATGAAATTTTCAAACCCCGACTCAGCATTATGAAATTCAGTTCGCACAGGTCAAATGAAAATAGAAAGAAAATGGGAAAAAATCATTTGTGAAAACAAAGCCACAATATTTTCAAAAACAAGATTTCTTCCAGTGTCCTAAATCAGTAAGCAAAAGTTAGACACGACATATAATGTCCTAGGACAAATAACAACCATCAATCATCTGAAAGAAATTGTCAATCAAGCATGGGTAAAACATTCAAACGACCTTCTTCATCTTCGTAACCCAACTGCGCAAGATATGGAAATCCTAGTAAAGACAGTTTGATGCCCCATGCCTAATAAGACTCAAATGAAATTTTCCGCATTTGTACATGACCTTAAGCAAGAAATGCATGCAGATTTAAAGTACGTTGAATCTCTTGAAGATGAACTTGATGAACTTGAATCTGATAAGGCAGAATTTTCCAACATGTATGATATGCTTTTGCAAGAATGTGTGGCTAAAGATGTTATGTGTTCTTATTTGCAATCTTCATCTGATTAGATAGATCACTGAATTACAATGCTTATATTTTTATAAAGTCATGGAAATGTGAGAGTCTTTCACAAAAGATTTCTGAACAAACTGAATTATGTAAGTAAAGAGATTACCCAGAGCTTTTACAGAGTTTTGCTAAATTAGAAAAACACTCAATTTCTCTTGAAATCGCTTTACAAGACTGTCAAGAACAACTGAAAAATGACACAGTTTGCAAAGAAAAGGCATCAAATGTATTTCGAAAGGAACGTGAACAATATTTTGAAATACAAGATTTGAAAGCTCAAATGCAAGACAAGAACATGGTAATAAATGAGTTAAAGAAACTCATTCTGGTAACAAAAGGAAAGTCTGTGGAAACTCAGTTTGATAAACCATCTGGTTCGACAACCAAATGCTCAAAGGATTCCAAAACCATCAGTTTTAGGAAAACCGGCTCCTTTTTCAGACTCTCTTGAGAGAAAATATTTTGCAAAGAAAAAGTCGGTTTTAAAAACTAATGAGTCAGAGGGTTTATCAAAACCAGTCACTCCACAGAATTTGCCTCAAACAGCAAAGCAAGACCTGAAAGAACACAATGGGATTAACACAGCTTTAACGAATTGCAAGTAGTACCACACAAACTAGAGCACCACAGTTGAATCAGACTTCTAGGAATACTAATCCTCGCGTATCTACATCTACAGGAGTAGCTCACAAACTAATTTTAGCGAGACCACACCTAAGGAGCAATCAAAAGAAAAGATAAGGTCATGCCAAACACTAGTCAAGTAAATTTTAAGAAGACTGAAGTAGAAGACCACCCTAGGATTTCTAGTATTTCTAATCAAACAAAGTCTGTAACTGCGTGTAATTGTACGAGTTTAAATCCAGAACTCTAATGAGTCCTGCTTTGTGTACTTGTGGAAAATGTGATGGTTTAATTCGAATCATGAGCTTGTGTTTTCAAAGTTTTTGGAAAGACGTGAATGCCAAGAACTAAGAAGCCTAATGTAGTGCCAAATATACTAAGAAAACCCCAAAGTGCAAGCGAACAAATCTGTTGCAAACACCCCATAAAGAAACAGTTTGCATCAGAATCCACTCACACAAAATTCAAAGAGTTTACTATAGGATTTATATAATAAGAACTGATAAGGCGAGAAATGGTGGATAACACAACAATGCCCATCAGCATATACATGGGTTCCAAAACAAAAAGGAAATGGTTCCCTAAAGATAGTAACGAATGTGTGTCTAATAATGTAGTTTATCGTAGATAATGTATCTAGGATAACTAATGTCTTAAAACTCAAAACACATTTAAGGATCCAATTTAACATGTATTCCATCGTCCACTTATTACTCTTGCAGATGTAACAACACATCCTATTCATTGTTGACTCTGGATGCACAAAGCACATGACGGGCAATCTATCTCTGCTATGCAATTTTGTTGAAAAATACTTGGGTACCGTTCGTTTTGGCAATGATCAATTTGCACCAATTCTGTTATGGATATTTGGGTTCAAGGAAATATCTCGATCGAAAGGGTACTACGTTCCGAAGGTCACAAATCACAATCTTTTCTCGGTTGGTCAATTCTGTGATGCGGATTTGGAGGTTGCATTTCGGAAATCTATGTGTTTTGTTAGAGATCTTCAAGGAAATGAATTACTAACCGGTAATCGTGGAACTGATTCTCTAATACAATTCTCTTCAAGAAACATCTTCTCAGCTCAATCTGTCTCGATGGCTAAAGCATCACCAACTCAAAGCAAGGATATGGCATCGAAGACATTCACATCTCAACTTCGACTACATCAACTTGCTTTCAAAGGAAAGATGTTATGAATTGTTTACCAAAACTGAAGTATGTCAAGAACAACTATGTTCCTCCTTGTAAGCGAGTAAAGGCAAAACGAAGAGTTCATTCAAGTCAAAGACTTTCACAAGATCAAAGGGACGGTTAAACTTGCTTCATATGGACTTATGTGGTCCAATGCGGGTTGCAAGCATAAATGGGAAAAATAAATTCTGGTAATCGTCGATGAACTACTCAGATAACTTGACTCACTTCTACGTTCCAAGGATGAAACACCAGAAGTTTTGAAAGACTTTCTCACGATGATCCAAAGAAATCTTCAAGCCCCAGTAATTTCTGTTCGCACTGACAGAGACACTGAGTTCTTAAACAAGACACTTAATGCATTCTTTAAAGAGGAAGGAATTGAGCATCAAACTTCTACTCCTCGAACACCTGAAACAGAAGGCGTTTGTCGAAAGACAAAACCGCACTCTCATTGAGGCTGCTCGAACAATGCTTTCGGCTTCTAAACTTCCTTTATTCTTTGTGCTGAAGCATTGGCAACCGGCATGCTATACCAAAACAGATCAATCATCACCCAACTCATAAAAACGGCATATCACATCATTAATGACAGAAAACCCTCAATTAAACACCTTTACATCTTTGGTTGCACTTGTTACCTAACCAGAGATGGTGAGAACTTGGATAAGATGAAAGAAAAAAGGAGATCTGTGCATTTTGGTGGGATACTCCACTCAGTCAAAGGGATATCGTGTCTACAACAAGAGAACAAGGTTGATAGTTGAATCCATCCATCTCAGATTTGATGAGATCAAAGAGATGTCTGAGACGTCTGTTGCTACTGACACTTCAGGCCTCGTTCCCCAACGATAAAAGGCGTCAGATTATGACAACCCTGACCCCGCACCAGAACTAAAAATGTTTCTCCTTCAGCAGATACAACAGTTCCATCACAACAGGAGTTGGATCTTCTTTTCGGTCCTTTGTACGATGAATTTTTCAATGATGGTACTTCTCGTGTCAACAAGTCTTCTTCTCCCACTGATAATTCTATTCAAAAAGGCACACTACCTTCAACGCATATTCAACCTACATTAGAACCGACAACTCCAACAAATGTTTATGCTGAGGAAAACAACGATAATCAAGCAGAATTTACCAATCCTTTCTGTACACCGGTACAAGAAATTGTTGAGTCTTCCTCACGTAATATTGGTACTTCAAATGTGCATACCTTCAATCAAATTCAAGATTCTGAATACCGATGGACAAAAGATCACCCGTTAACTCAAGTTCGTGGCAATCCATCTAAGCCAATGCAAACAAGACAACAACTTGCAACAGATCCTGAAATGTGTATGTTCACACTCACCGTGAGTATTGTTGAACCAAAAAACATTAAGGAGGCAATGGCTGATTCTGCATGGATAGAAGCAATGCAAGAAGAACTTCATCAGTTTGACATATTACAAGTCTGGGAATTCGTTGACAAACCTTTTGGCAAGAACGTAATCAAGCTAAAGTGGTTATGGAAAAAATAAAAAGGATGAAGACCAAACTGTTATTCGCAACAAAGCACGACTTGTAGCAAAGGGTTATGCTCAAGAATAGGGTATTGATTTCGAAGAATCATTTTCTCCAGTTGCTCGCTTGGAAGCTGTTCGGATTTTTGTCGCATATGTTGCACACAAGTCTTTTCTAATTTATCATATGGACGTAAAAACGACATTTCTTAATGGTCCATTGAAGGAGGAGGTTTATGTTGCACAACCAGACGGGTTCGTTGATCCTGATCATCCAGAAAAGGTTTACCATCTAAGGAAAGCTCTATATGGATTAAAATAAGCTCCAAGAGCCTCATATGATGAACTCTCAAATTTTTTGATATCCAAAGGTTTTACTAAAGGTATAGTTGACCCGACTTTATTCACGATAAAACACGGGGAGGACATTCTACTTGTGGAAATTTACGTTGATGACATCATTTTTGGGTCCACAAACCCTAAATTTTCTAAACGATTTGAAAAATTAATGCACAGTAGATTTAAGATGTCCTTAATGGGGGAAATGAAATTATTTTTAGGACTTCAGATCCACCAATCCCTACGAGGTATCTTATCAATCAGGCCAAGTACGCTTTAGAGATACTTAAAAAACATGGTATGGAAAAAGGACAAAGCATTGGTACACCAATGGCTACCAAACCTAAATTAGATGCAGACTTGCGTGGTGAACCCATAGACCAAACTAACTACCGTAGTAAAATAGGGCCACTCATGTATCTGACATTTAGTAGACCAGACATAGTGCAAGCAGTATGTTATTGTGCAAGATATCAAGCAAGACATACTAAAAAACACCCCCAAAGAGGTTAAAAGGATCTTTCGCTACTTAAGGGGTACCATTAACATGTGACTCTGGTATCCGAAGGGTTCTGCTTTGATCTAACAGCTTTTTCAGATGCCGACCATGTCGGATGCATTGATACTCGCAAAAGCAATTCTAGAGGAATACAGTTCCTAGGTGATAAGTTAGTCAACTAGATCTCAAAGAAGCAGGACTATACTGCAATCTCATCCGCAGAGGCTGAGTACGTGGCGTTATCTGCAAGTTGTGCTTAAGTAATGTGGATGAGGACACAGCTTAAGGATTATGGCTTCAACTACAACAAAATACCATTGTATTACGACTCCCAGTCAGCTATAACAATCTCATGCAACCCCGTGCAGCACTCCCGTACCAAGCACATCCATACTCGATATCATTTCATCAAGGAACGGGTTGAAAACGGTATAATTGAATTGTACTTTGTCAGAACTGAATACCAATTAGCTGATATGTTTACTAAAGCCTTACCCGAAGATAGGTTTCAGTATCTTGTCAGACGAATTGGTATGAGATGTTTGACTCCAGCAGAACTGGAGGTTCTGAAAAATGAATCTGCTTGATATATTCTTCAAACATCGACTTGTAAATTTTTTTGAGAATAGCAAAACAAAAAAATATATAAAACCTATAAAACCAAATACAAAAATATAAAATTTCAAAAAGCAAATACAAAATCAGAAAATTCAAAAATTTCAAAAAGAATCTTTTCGACATGTCTCTTGGAATCGATAACATTTGCGTGCCTAGAAATGTTGATTAATATTGACACGGGTGTGTAAATGAAGTTCGAGCAAGAGTTTCAAATGCTTTTAAAACATGTCATTTCTATTTTTCTTTATGACTTGTAATCGCTCTCAGATTGCAACTCAGACCCGAACGACAAAGGAGAGTGTACGTTTCACTGCGTTTGTCCTTGCGTTAGAAGAGAAGTCTTCTAACATGATGTTTTTCAAAATGTTGAACACAATTTTTCAAGAATTTCTCAATGACAATTCAAAATCTTTCAAAATTATGTGTTCAACACTCCATCCCTCATAAAGTTTTACAAGACAATTCTTCTACATTTGGTGTCATTTTCGAAATGAGTCAATGTTTGAGGGGGAGTTTTTCGAAAAACAAAGTTTTAATGATTTTGGATACATCATCTCATGATAATTCTTATGTATTCAAAACATTATAAAAAGTCTTAATAACAACTCAGTAATAATAATGACTACTCAATATATTGTACGTTATAAGATGGTCCCGTGTCTGAGCATATTTTTTCAAGAATTCTTCAATGACATTTTATAATCTTTCAAAATTATGTGCTCAACATTGTCTCACCCTTAATTTATATTCATTTTACAACTTGGTATCATTTTTTTGGTGTCAAACATATGTAAAATTGAGGGGGAGCAAGAAGAAAAAGTTCCATATAATATTCTCTTCTTTGTTTCTCTCTCTAAGTGTTCACCCAACCACCTCTTTCTCTCTCTAAAACCCTAAACGAATCC
>BQNB010148323.1:0-16314 GCA_026074375.1 Tanacetum coccineum | reverse complement strand
TTAGTCGACAAACAATGTTTGAAAATTGCTAAGAAATAATTACTTTTGGAAAATGATCGACTCTTACAACAAATCATGTCTCAAAAAGTTCTTATAACTGTGATGAATTCTATGTCTTTGATTGGTGAATCTATGAATATGGATGGAAAGAAAAAAGAAACTTGTAATCTTGAGGCCGAGCTTTTGAAATCACAAAATGCATTTAATGATCTTTTGAAACGTCACTCACAACTTGAAAAACATTTTATTTCTCTTGAATGCTCAATACAACTCAATCAAGAAATTTTTCAAAAACATGAATCTTGTGATAATCAAAATGCTCTTTAAATTTTAGAATTTTTTGCAAATAATGATTTGAAAGCTCAACTTCAAGACAAAGATAGTACTATTTGTAAGTTGAAGGATATTATACAATCATTGAGAGAAAAATCCAAGGATAAGAATGTCAAGTATGATTATTGTGAAATCGAGACCAAAAAATGTAGAACTAGAGAATAGTGTGGCAAAGTTGCTTTCAAAAAACGAGCGTCTTTGTAATGAAATTAATCATGTTAAACAGGTTTTAAGGAGCAGTTTGACTTAATTAAAAAGACACGTGTTCATTCTAAAGAACAGAGTGACTCTTTAATTGATAAATTGAACTTAAAATCTGCAGAGAATGAGGATTTAAAAGCTTAAATTCAAGACAAGGTTTTTGTGATAACGTCATTGAAAAACGACTTACAAAAAATAAAAGGAAAAGAGATTGTTGATATTGCTACACAAATACCATCTGCCACCACTATTGTTCCAGGCATGTTCAAGCTAGATTTAGAACCTTTGGCACCTAGGTTATTGCAAAATAGGGATGTTCACATAAAATACCTTAAGTATGCTCAGGAACAAGCTGGTATTCTTTGGGGAATAGTCGAACAAGCTAAAGAAAACAACCTTTAGATAAAGAGTTAGACTTTGCTTGTAAGCATGACCAACGAATTCAAGAGTTACTTGTATATGTTCGAGATACTTGCCCTAATGCGATTAAACTCAACGAGAAAAAGGTTGCTGTCACACCCAAAAACAAGGTCAAGAAAGTTAGTTTTGCTGAACCTCTCACATCCTCAAGCAACAGTAAACAAGTAGAGTCATCAAAAACATCAGATTCTAACACACCTGTGTTGTCTTCTACAAGACTGAAGTGTTCTACTAGTAAATGCGGATCAAATGCGAATTCTAATCTTAATTGTGCTACTTGTAAGAAATCTTTGTTTGATGATATTCATGATAAGTGTCTTCTTGATTTTGTGAAAATTGTGAATAGCCATGCTAAATCTGCTAAGAAACATAAAAAAAACAAAATATTTGGAAACCTACGTGTTATGTATTCACTGAAGTAGGATTTAAGTAGAAACCAACCGGCAAAACTTTAACTATAGTTGGTAATTCGTGCCCTTTAACTAGAATCACCTCAGCTAACGTAGTACCTTATAAGAACACCACTTCCTACTCAGTTGAAACACAAAAACCAGAGCTTAAAGTTTATAGCAGGAAACCCAAAAATGTTTAAAATGTAGGTTCGAGTAAAAAGGCTAAGACTGTAGAATCTAAGAATGCTAACCACTCGGAACCCAATCATACTTGGGGATCCAATGCTACAAATATTCCATCGTCTTCTTCTCTTGTCACGACAGGTTTTCCAAATTGTTCTCTGGTATCTAGACTCTGAATGTTCAAAACACATGATAGGGAATCGCTCTCAGCTCATGAACTTTGTTAGTAAATTTCTGGGTATAGTTAGATTCAAGAACGACCATATTGTAAGAATTATGGGGTATGGTAACTATCAGCTAGGAAATGTGACTATCTCAAGGGTATACTACGTCGAGGGGCTTGGACATAACGTGTTTTCTGTTGGTCAATTTTGCGACGGGGATCTTGAAGTCGCATTTCAAAAAAATACTTTAGAAGGCGTTGATCTACTTTTTGGATCTCGTGACACAAATTTGTACACAATTTCTCTTGATGACATGCTCAAAACATCTCCGATCTATCTTTTATCCAAAGCGTCAAAGACTAAGAGCTGGTTATGGCATCATCGGTTATCACATCTCAACTTTGGTACTCTTAACAAGCTAGCTAAAGACGTTCTTGCACGAGGCATTCCAAGACTTAAATTTCCATAAGATCATCTGTGTTCAACATGTGGATTAGGAAAAAGCAAGAAATCCTCTCATCAACCTAAAGCTGAAGACACTAACCAGGAAAAACTACATCTTTTGCATATGGATTTGTATGGCCTGATGCGTGTGGCGAGTATTAACAGAAAAAGGTATATCTTAGTGATTGTCGACGATTACTCAAGATTTACTTGGGTCAGATTTTTAAGGACAAAAAATGAAGCTCATGATGCCATCATCAAATGCATCAAGAATATTCAAGTTCGTTTGAATGCCACCGTCCGTAATGTTCGAACAGATAATGAAACCAAAATTTTCAATCAGACACTTCGTGAATTTTATAAAAATGTTGGCATCTCGCATCAAACATCTGTTGCCCGCACTCCTCAGCAGAATGGCATTCTCGAAAGGCAAAACTAAACTCTTGTAGAAGCTGCCCATACAATGTTAATATTTTCTAAAGCTTTATTATTTTTATGGGTCGAAGCAATCAACACGGCCTGTTACACACAAAACCGTTTAATAATCCGCCGTCGATACAACAAAACTCCATATGAGCTTATGCAGGATAAGAAACCGGATTCATCATTCTTTCATGTCTTTGGTGCACTCTGTTATCCTACCAATGACAATGATGACCTGGGTAAATCAGATGCAAAAGCTGACATTGGTATTTTTGTTGGTTATGTGCCCGCAAAGAAAGCATTCAGAATCTACAACAAAAGAACCCAAAAAATTATTAAAATAATTCATGTGACATTTGATGAGCTAACAACTATGGCTTCTGAACAATTCAGTTCAGGACCCGGGTTTCAATGTATGACTCCTACAACATCCAGTTCATGACTTGTTCCAAACCTCGTTTCTCAAAAACCTTGTATTCCACCAACTAGGGATGATTGGGATAACTTGTTTCAACCTATGTTCGATTAATACTTCACTCCTTTACCAATTGTTGTTACTCCAGTTCAAGAAGTTGCTGCTCTAAGAGCTGTGGATTTAGCCGATTCTCCTGTGTCAACTTCCATTGACCAGGATGCTCCATCATCAAGTACTCCATCAACACAAGAACAAGAACAATCTCCAAACATTTCTCATGGTTTTGAAGAATCACCAAAAATACCAACCTTTCGTGACGATCCACTTAATGAATCTCCTCATGAAGAATCAACTTCTTAAGGGTCATCATCGAATATGAGACAAACCCACACTCCATTTAAACACCTTGGTAAATGGACTAAGAATCATCCTATAGCAAATGTGATTGGCGATCCTTCTTGCTCTGTCTCTACGAGAAAGCAACTCCAAACTAATGCCATGTGGTGTTATTTTGATGCCTTCCTGACTTCGGTAGAACCTAAGAACTTCAAACAAGCAATGACCGAACCATCATGGATTGATACAATGCAGGAAGAAATTCATAAATTTCAAAGATTAGATGTTTGGGAATTGGTTTCGTGTCTAGATAAAGTGCTTTTGATCAAACTAAAATGGATTTATAAGGTCAAAACAAACGAATTTGGAGAGGTACTAAAGAATAAGGCTAGACTAGTTTCTCAAGGATTCTGGCAAGAAGAGGGAATCGATTTCGAGGAATCATTTGCACCGATTGCTAGAATAGAGGCCATCTGTATCTTCATAGCAAATGCCGCTCTTAAGAATATGACGATCTACCAAATGGACGTCAAAACGGCTTTTTTAAATGGCGAGCTAAAAAAAAAGGTCTACATTTTTCCACCAGAAGGATTTGTTGATCAGGACAACCCATCACATGTGTACAAGCTCAAAAAGGCCCTCTACGGTCTCAAACAAGCACCACGTACATGGTACGGCATGTTGTCAAGCTTCCTAATCTCACAACAATTCTCCAAAGGTGCAGTTGATCCAACACTCTTCACACGGCAAGCTGGGAATGACTTATTACTGGTACAAATTTATGTTGATGATATAATATTTGCATCCACTAATATTGCTATGTGTAATAAGTTTGCTAATCAAATCATAACTAAGTTTAAGATGTCAATGATGGGGTAGATATCATTCATTTTAGGATTACAAATCTCTCAAAGTCCCAGAGGCATCTTTATAAACTGATATAAATATGCTTCTGAAATTGTTAAAAAATATGGTATGCTAACTAGTGATTCTATAGACACACATATGGTAGAAAAGAGTAAACTGAAGAAAGATCTACAGGGGACTCCAATTGATGCTACACTTTACCGTGGTATGATTGGATCCCTTATGTATCTAACATCCAGTAGTCCAAACCTTATTTATGCAGTCTGCTTATGTGCCCGGTATCAGGCAAAGCCTACCGAAAAGCACTTAAATGCGGTTAAGCGGATCTTTCTATACCTAAAGGGAACCATTAACATGGGTCTCTGGCACTCCAAGGATACAGGTATGTCTATGACAGCATATGCAGATGCAGATCATTAGACGCAGTACATCAGGAAGTGCTCAGTTCTTAGGTGACAAAGTTGTTAGCTGGTCGTCCAAGAAGCAAAAGTGCACTGCCATCTCGAGTACAGAGGCTGAATATATTGCCTTATCTGGGTGTTATGCTCAAATCCTATGGATGCGTTCACAGCTAACAGACTATGGCTTTTAATTCAATAAGATTCCTCTATACTGCGGCAACAAGAGTTCGATTGCCTTATGCTACAACAATGTTCAACACTCACGAGCCAAGCACATCGATGTTCGCTACCATTTTATAAAGGAGCAAGTGGAAAATGGAATCGTAGAGCTATACTTTGTTCGGACTGAATACCAACTGGCTGACATCTTTACCAAACCTTTGCCAAGAGAAAGATTCAACTTCTTGATCGAAAAACTCGGTATGAGAAGCTTGTCTCCGGAAACGTTAAAAAGTCTGGCAGAGGAAACAGACGAGTGATGGTGGTAACTCATATCCTATATCATATGTACATAAGAAACATAAAAACAAAAAAATATTTTTTATTTTATATAAATTTTTCACAAAGAAAATAAAAAATTAAAAAATCAAAAAAATATAAAAATATATGTATCTCTGGCATGTCTTTTGAAAATCAATAACATTTACGGTCTTAGAAATATCATTCAATAATGATACAAGACTGTAAATGAAGTTCGAGCATAAGTTCAAAAGCTTTCAAAACATGCCAAAAATGGCTTGCTATTATTTCAGATAGCAACCCGGTCATCATCTTAAAGGCAAGTATTTCAAAAAGAAAACTTGACCTCTCAACGGGAATTTATTCTCGGGCATGGTCTACGTTATGACCATGCAAAGGCTTGTGATTACGTTGCATCACAACCCGTGCTTCCTATATTCCATAAGTGTACGTGTCAGTGCGCTTATGTGTCAAAATAAGAGAAATCTTATTTTTCATGGTGTTTGGTTTTCTAAATTAAACAATATTTCATCAGAAAATGCTTTTCAAAGACATTTGACCACTCAAACAACGACTACAACTCTTTAATTAGAAAACGGGTCATTGTTTGAGGGGGGGGGGGGAATGTCAAATATCTTCTTCATAAAATCAGTTTTGTAATAATGGAAAAGGTTTTAAACAATTAAAGGGGAGTTAATTAAGTTTAGCTTATGTGAGCCGTAACTGTTATGTGTTTATGCCTTTAGGGAGTATATGTGCAAATATAAGTTTCTTGGTATGCTAGTTAAAACATTAGGAACTATTTGTGCCATGTGTTAAACTTTAATTGCCTAAATAAAACTTATATACAAAAATGCATAGGATATTATACTTAAGGGGGCAAATGTGTCAAAAACAAAACTTGTTTTATAATACACTCACCCCCCGTCACTTTCACACACACACTTGAAATATTTCTTTTCCTTCCCATCTTTAAACTCGAAATCGCCACTCCTTGTTCTCCATTTCTAATCATTTTCTCGCATAAGGTACAACTAATAATATGTTCTACACCTCCTATACAACACTTTCCTTAAAGGAATTGAGATTTCATTCACTTTTGAACTCAAAAACCCTAAATCTTGAATTAGGGTTTGTCAAATCAAAAGTGTGTAAAACTTCAAATTTGTTGAGGGGTTTTGTTTGTTCTGATGTGTAGAATACTCATTCAAATCAGTTTTGTGAATGGTTAACACACGAATGTGCTATGATCGTATTTGTGTGCAAAAATTTAGGTATTGGGAAGATAGTGTAATTTGATTGTGGGTTTTGTGTTAACTAGTATGTATATGTATCCTTGAATGTATATGAGCCTTTAAATATCATCCTTGTTTTGATGCTTCTTGTATGAATGAATAAAAATGAATAAATGTGCTCGTTTGTGTTCATTCTTGATGATTCTATGGCTCAATGATGTTTTAAATGATCCTATGTGGTAAACATCTCAAATGCATGATGTTTGATCAAGTCTTGATGTATAAAAATCATGTTAGTATCAATTTTTCCTTTGAAGGCGAGTTATCAACTGCCTGTGTAAGGCGAGTTAACAACGCCTTCAGAAGGTGAGTTAACAACTCTCTTCAGAAGGCGAGTAAACAACACCTTTACGAGGCGAGTTAACTAGTCCCTTTAGAAGGCGATTTAACAAATCCATTTAGGAGGCGAGTTAACAACACTCTATATGAGGCGAGTTAACAACACCCTTTAGGAGGCAAGTTATCAACATGATTAAGGATGCGAATTAACAACATGATTAAGGAGGCGAGTTATCAATCCTATATAGGAGGCGAATTAACAATCCTACTTAGAAGGCAATTTAACAAATCCCTTTAGGAGGCGATTTAGCAATAGATTTTAAAGAATTTTAAGATTGAATTTTTTTAAAGACAATTTTCAACACCTGTTAGGTAGCTAATTAAAATTGGTTAATTTGGCAATCTAATCAGGTTAAGTAGGCTATATATCAAGGTTCAACAAGGATATCTGAACATGTCTTAGGTTTCCTTATTCTCTACAAGTTAGGTTGAATAGGATTCCCAAAAACACTAATTCAGTTGTCTTAATGCCTTTCACATTGTGCCCAATTAAGTTACCCTTCAGATGATTAGATCTAATTCAATATTGCTAAATGCCTTAATGAGCCTAATCGTTTGAATGATGTCACAACATGGATCAAGCTTAAGTATTCAAAGGGCCTTATATTGTTTCATATATAAAATTGGTTATATATAAACTGTATTGGTCAAACTCTTAGCAGAAACATGAATACTACTCAAGCATAACAGAAAGCCCTTGATGATGCTTTTGTTGCCCTGACAGACCATCTTGAGTTCGGGAAGTGCAACATGAGACTCAAGACTAACATCAGCCAAAAGAAGCTACATTTCAAGTGGTGCTGGATGCTCTTACTCTCACTCCATTCTACCATGCATTCCTGATCACTGTAGATGTTCCTGCTATTTACATGCAAGAATTTTGGGCTACAATTTTTGTTCATAGGTCATCCATCAGATTCATTATTAACAAGAAGAAAGTCTCTCTCAATGTTGATATATTCAGAGACATTCTCTAGTTTTGTCCTAAAATTCCAAGACAAGTCTTTGAAGACCTCACACTGGAACAAGACATTCTCTCATTCATAAGAGATTTTGGGCACACTAGAGACATTACCTATCTCACTGATGTGAATGTTGACTACTTGTATCAACCATGAAGAGCATTTGCTACTGTCATCAACAAGTGCTTAATTGGTAAAGAAACTAGAATAGACAAGATTCGTATGTCTTGTGCTCAAATTATCTGGGGAATGTTCCATAAGAAGAATATTGATTATGTGTATCTACTCTGAGATGACTTACTGTTCCAGAATGAGTACAAAGATGCTAAGAAGACAAACAAGATGTCATATCCCAGATTCACAAAGATCATCATTGATTACTTCATGTCAAAGGATCCGTCTATTTCAAGGAGAAACAAGATGTTTGGCACACTGCTTGAGATGATACCCTGTTTACTTCTATGAGATGTATCTCCAGATATGAAGATACTCAGGTCTATGGTACCATTCTTCCAACAGAATTAATAAATCAAGCAATGTTGGAATCCAAGGCTTACCAGACATACTATGCTTTTGCTTCTTGAGAGAAGGCTCCAAAACCAAAGTATATTCGATAGAAAGCTGATTTAGACACATCTCCTAAGAAGAAGCCTGTTCAAGCTACTAAAGGTACCAGACTCAAGTCAAAAGCAAAGGTGGCTAAACCTGACAAGAAGAAGCAACCTGCAAAGAAGACAAAAGCAAAAGGTTTAGATGTATTATCTGAGGTTGCCTTAACTGAAGCTAAACAAATTAAGCTGGCTACCAAGAGAAGCAAGAAAGACTTTCACGTATCACATGCAAGTGGCTTAGGTAATGGAGTTGACACTCAGTCAAAGGTTCCTGATGGTCAACAACAAAAGACTTCTGGTATAGATGAAGGAACTGGTACTATACGAGGGGTTCCTGATGTACCTCCATACGAATCTGAAAGTGATAAAGAGTCTTGGGGAGATAGTGAAGACGAAAATAATAATGATGATGATGGTGATAATGATGATGATGGTGATAGTGATGATCATGATGATGACCGTGATGACGAAAGAACAGAGTCTGATAGAGATGATATTCCTGATCCGAAACTGACTAATATAGATCAGACAGAACATAAAAAAGAAGAATATGATGATGAATTCTATGAAGAAGAAAAAGAAAACATTGATGATGAAGAAACGATGTATGACGAAGAAGATGATGAGCTTACAAAGGAGCTATATGATGATGTTAATGTGAATTTAGGAAATGAAGATACTAATATGACTATTGCTGATCAAGGTGCCTCAGATCAAGAAAATGTTTCTCAAGAATCAAGATTTGAGCATGTAGAGGAAGATGCTCATGTGACACTTACACCTGTAATTGACACACAGAAGACTGGAGATCCAACACAAAGCTCTTATGTTTCATCTGACTTTACAAACAAGCTCCTAAATCTTGATAATCCATCTCTCGCTGACAATGAGATTTCCTCTTTGATGGACACAACAACTCAGCATGCAACAGTAATTCCTGAAATCACATCAAGCTTCACTATAACTATTCCTCCACCACCCCCTTTCCTTCATCCTCTACAACAAGAAACAACACCAACACCTACACCAACAACTTTCTCAACAACAACTTTCACAAATCCAATAGTGACTTTACCAGAAATTCCTAACTTTGCATCTATATTTAAGTTTGATCAAAGGGTATCCACATTAGAATCTGAAATGTCTGAGTTAAAGCAAACAAATTAATTTTCTGAAGCTGTTTCTTTAATTTTGGGCATTGTTGATAAGTACCTTGCTTCCAAGATGAAAGAAGCAGTGAATGTTGATGTTCAACTACAAACAAGCTCAGAGAAGAAGCTCAAGTCGAGAATCAAGAATTTTTCAATCAGGTAGACTCAACCATGAAGACAATAATCAAGGATCAAGTTAAAGCTCAAGCCTCTAAGATCATGCCAAAGATTGAGAAGTGTGTAACCGAATCTCTGGGAGCTGAAGTGTTAGTTAGATCAACTAATCAACCTCAGATGGCTTACGCAGTTGCAGCTTCACTGTCAGAATTTGAATTGAAAAAGATTCTCATTGACAAAATGGAGGCCAACAAATTGATAAACAGATCAGACAATTAGAAGAATCTCTACAATGCATTGGTCGAATCATACAACTCTGACAAAGACATCATTACCTCATATGGTGATGGTGTCTTACTAAAAAGAGGATGAGATGATCAAGACAAGGATGAAGACCCCTCCGCTGGATGAGACCGAGGGACGAAAAGAAGGAAATCGGGTAAAGATACTGAGTCCTCTAAATATTCAAGGTCTAAGGAAAAAAAGTCTTCAAGCACCTCTAAAGATGCTTCCCAATCTCAACATAAGTCTTCCGGCAAATCTGTTCATGCAGAGGAGCCAAATCACACTGTTGAAGACTCATGCATACAATAAGATCAAGAGTTCGTCACTGGGGACAACGATAACAACCCGCTGACAAGGAGGTTACCAAAGCTAACTGGTTTAAGAAACCCGAGCAACCTCTAACTCCTGATTTTGATTGGAGTAAGAGACGTCAAGTTGACTTTCGACCACCTCAGACCTGGATAAGTCAAGCTGCACTTGCTGAAGAACCTCCTACTTCATTTAATGAGTTCAATGATACTTCATTTGATTTCTCTGCATTTGTTATGAATTGGCTTAAAATTCTAAATCTGACTCAAGAAATTATGGTTGGACCGGCATTCAACCTACTCAAAGGCACTTGCAAGAGTATTACGGAATTAGAGTACCATCTTGAAGAATGTTTTAAAGCAACGACTGAACGACTTGACTGGCATAACCCCGAAAATAAACCGTATTTGTTCGATCTCAAAAAGCCTCTTCCTTTAATTCAAGATCATCGAGGACATCAAATTATCCCTAAGGATTACTATATCAATAAAGATCTGGAATATCTGAAGGGTGGAGACTTAAGCAGACGATACTCAACTTCTGTGACGAAGACAAAGGCTGCTACTTATGAGCTCAAATGGATCGAAGACTTAGTTCACAAATTGTGGAATCCCACAGTGGTGAAATATGATCAACATGCTTACTTCGTCACTTCACACTAGGGTCCTAAACGACAAAGCTTCTACGGATATGCAAGTAACTTGACTTCATCTAAAGATGTTTACTCTAGAAGAAGAATCATTGCAGTTATCAGACTTACAATCATGAAGAAGTATGAATACGGTCACCTGGAAGAGATTGAAGTTCGTCGAGATGATCAGAAGCTGTATACGTTTAAAAAAGGTGATTTCAAAAGATTATGTCTACAAGACATTGAAGACATGTTACTTGTACTCGTTCAACAAAAGCTGACCAATCTTATAATCGACGAACGGTATGATTTGAATGTGGCATTACGTATGTTCACAAGACGGATTGTCATTCAAAGGCGGGTGGAAGATCTTCAATTAGGTGTCGAAAGCTACCAAAAGAAGCTCAACCTCACTAAACCCGACACATACAGATCAAATCTCAGGATCAAAACCGCATACACTTCACACTTAGACTCTCATGGAATAATATATGTGGATTAGTTCAAGAAGAAGAGATTGATCCGTACTGATGTACGCCACAAGTTCAGTGATGGCACGCTCAATGATGTTCGGACTGCTCTTCACGACATTGCTACGGGAATAAGAATTGAATATCTGCCAATGAGGAAATGGAGTAACTTAGACAAGAAAAGGGCTCGGGTTATGGTTCAGGATATAGACAAACAGCTTTATCAGAGGAGGTTGATGCAGAATTTAGAGATGTTCGTTGGTGGAAGGATATACGGGAAAGATCTCAGGCTACTGGAAAGGATAATATGACTTTGTCATATTTTGTCTCAACAAATTTCAGGTCAATTTCTCGTATATAATAAATCTTGTGAATATGTATATGATATTCTTAGCTTTATAGCATATATAATAAATACTTAAATATATATTTAATATATAACTAATAGCCAAAATATCAAATAATAAAAAGAGTAAATATTTTGTAAGGTTTTTAAGAAAATTACTTTTAACCAAAGCAAAATCCAAAACCTCCCGGGTCGTGGTCCCAACGAAGCGTGAATTAAGAATCGTGGATTAAGTTTGTGATCGCGTGATTTGAATATAGCAAAGATTTGGTTTTGATTCTATTTCTACTAATGCAAAAACAAATAAAGGCAAGCAATGATTAAAGCAATTAAAAATTTAAACTAAAAACGTTAACGGGAATTTAAAAACGCGACTTAAAAACCTAAATTATCAATTTTTAACCCTAAAAATGCAAATTTAATTAAATAAAAGTCCTAAATGATTAAAAATAATTTTAGAAAAAAGAATTATATTTTTTTGACTTTTATTTTATTTTTTATGAATTAAAAACAGATTTAATCTAAAAATATTATAAAAAATATTAAACTAATATATAAAAATCTAAAAAATTAAGGAAAAATACTTTGAACTATTTAGAACTTAAGAAAAATAAAAGAGTTTGACCAGCTTATTTGAATAAGCTGAAAATAAGCCCTTAAGGGCTGATAGGCTAAAAGGGAAAACACCCCTTAAATACCAAATGGCCCCAAGGTCTAACAGAAAAGACCCAAGGGCGCAGATGGTAATGTATGGTGTGTTAAAGTGTTGGCTATGAGAAGGGGGATGTCACAGGTTCGAACCTTGTGGCTTCCCTTTTTTGTAATTTTTTTTAACAATAAAACTTAAAATTTCATTAAACTTAAAAACTTTTACAATACTTGAAAGAAAGTACAATAAGCTAATTAAAAAGTTGTAAAATACAATAAAAGGCTACTCTAAAAAATGACTACTCCCCTAATATGTGAAAACACACACTATTTATAGTCGAATTAAGAAGCTATTGGTCCTTGAGGTGTGTTTCTTGTGTGAGTGCTCTCTAAGCCATAAATCTGAGCCCTTGAATCCTTCATTGTGCTTCTTTATCATGATCACAGCCTTTGATTACCATCAACCAATCAATTGGCCTAGGATTTCCAACATGGTTGTCATTTCTTGGGGGAAAAGGTTAAGGATGATTTGTCTGTTTGCAGGGTACGAGTTAAGAGGGATGGATGAATAGTGTGGATTTGGCAGGAAATGGTTTGGGGTATTGATTATAACGGGTGTTAAGGGGAAAAGGGTAACGGGGTTAGGAGTAAAAGAGGATGTAGGGACTAACGGTGTAACAGTCATGGACTAACTGTGTTAGTCCCTAAGGACTAACGGTGTAATGTATTTAGTTATAGGCTAATGGGCTTTTGTTGGGCTTGGTTACTTCATTTTGGGCTTGGACTTTATAAATGATTTAGGCTTATATCATGGGCTTTTAACTTAATAAATAAGCTTAATGGGCTGACTCGGCCCATTAACTTGGGTACGGGCTGGCCCAATAAGATGCTTATGTCCTCGGCTTCGGCCTTTCACGCTCTTTTCATTCCCGTGCTCGGTTTTGTCGATTTTGGCTTTGTTTTTGTCCTTTAGTGAATATCCGTTACCTGCACATCATAAATCACAAAAAACACAAATACAATGCATTTTTGATATATTTTGGTCATTTTAGGCTCGTTTTATTAGGTCAAATGTATGTGTAATCAAGCACATTCCAAAATCCCCGATACTAAACTATTATCGTGTCCTCACGCAATGCTATAAGTAAACACTTTAGAAAACTAAGAGTCTTAATTTCCCTCGACTAATTACCTCAAAAAGTAGCTAAGTGTTCATCTTAAGGAATTAAGAACTCAATAGCTTTGTAAAGCCCCGTTTTGACCATTTTTATAAATCTACACTAATTACCACACATATTTTATTTTATTTTTCCTTTTTCTTTTTCTAACTAGAATGTCTAGACTTTCATTATTTTTATAACCTTTATCGTCATAGAACTAGAAGCACTTCAATCCTAAAATGCCCAAAAGGATAAATTCATCGTCCCTGATTTTTCACTTGTCCCAAACCAAGCTTAAAAATGAAATCACCGTTAAATATAAGTTAAGATGCTAACACTACTCATACTTGTAACTTGTGAAACTTTTCACTCCCAACAATTATTATATCTTAGGTGAATGTGCTTATTTCGAATTTCAACCATGGATCAACCTTTTTAAGAAAATTACAATATTTCTTCACGTTCCACCCAAGAATTATGATTTTGAAGGCGAGATCATTCCATGTAGCGACTTTCTTCTCGGCACATCCCAACCGAGACCGGCTTAGGTGACCAGGATTTTGACACCCCACAGAGAATAGTTTCGGAACTCATGGACCTTCGATATCAAAAACTCTTAGGCTTCCCGTTAAATAAACAATTCATTTAGAAAAACCACAACTTAAAACGGAATAGTCTTAGTTCAAAAGCACATTTAAATTTAAGAAAAAGTGATTTTCCCTATATTTATTAAACCACATATATTACACTTAGCATTAATATAATTATACTTATAACCTCCACCCTTTAAACGAACTGTCACATTGGTATGCGAGCCGACCATGATCCAGTTGTCTTATTTCGGCTTTGGAAATCCTCGACCTTTTTGAAGGCTGCAATATCGGTTGTGAGCCAGCAAGATGCAGCAAACTTTTATCAGTCTCGGATTATTATTCTTACTATGGGCCATCTTTTGAAGACTGCCACATAGGGTGTGAGCCGGCAAGAGGTAGTAAACTTTTATAAGCCCACAGTTATTATTATTATTATTATTACCTCATTATTTTTTATTTTTTTATCACTTTATATTACCACAATATATAGAGAAAATTTATTTTTAGAAAATCTAAGTATAAATTTGAACTAAGACTAAATAAATTAATGTTATCGACTACATTAATAAAGCTTCAAATTCAAAATTTGTTGATTTAAGTTTAATTTTCAAAAATAGCACTTATTATTAGTCAGGTTAGGAGCTTATGGGATAAAAAGCCACAAACTACACTTATGTGCTTGTAAGATTTCCAAATAATCCTTGTTTAGCATCTAACTCATAATTAACTCTATCATTTCTCGTTCTTCGCAAATTTAAAATCTTTAATAAAAAGATCCGCGAATGCTTAGTTAAATAAACTAGCTTAGACAAGTTTATAAAGGTTAAGGGACAAAGCTAAGAGCTCAACACGCTCGGTCGAGTCAAAATTTATTCTTATTCTACCAAGCAGGAAAGTCAAACATTGTGACAAAACACTTATTTTATTTTTGAAAATTTTTAAAATTTTTCATTTTTTGGTATTTTGGTGGTAAAAATGGGATTACGTGAAAACAATGACTACATGCACAATTAAATCGATAGATCCCCCCTGCTAGAACTGAACATTGTCCTCAATGTTTTAAGAAGGGTCTCTACGTAAATCTAAAGCCGTTTATTAAGTATGCTCAAAGATAAACGTTAGTCGATAAGATTTAGGATATTGGATTCCCATAATCATGCTAAGGATTGAAGCTCGAGTGGACGAAGGACAAAACCACGAGCACGAGAGTCTTCATAATCCGGGGCAATCTTGGACATACAACACAAACCACGAAACACGAGAAAGGAAGAGGCGAACCTACTCAAGTAACACTTATTCATTACTACTATTATAATTATATTAAGATAAGCATGGGTTGCCACCCACGAAGCGCTTGTTTATTAATGAGTCATAAGCTTGACTCGTCCCTGAATTTAGTTATCCATGGGGAAGGTTTGGAGATCTGGGACAACCATAGGTGGTATGTCCCCTCCAAAGTAATGCTTGAGTCTATGACCGTTCACCTTAAAGTTTGGCCGGTCAGTTTGAGATAACTCGACGGTACCAAAAGGAAAAACTTGAGCAACGGTGAACGGTCTGGTCCAATGGGTTTTGAGATTGCCCGAGAAGATCTTTAATCTAGAATTAAAAAGAAGAACTCGATCACCAACGTTGAAAACGCAGTTTTTAATCTTGGAGTCATGAATCTTCTTCATTTTCTCTTTGTAGATTAAAGAGTTCTCGTAGGCTTGATCACGAAGTTCATTTAATTCATTCATTTGAACCTTCCGGTGATCACCCGCGGTCTTAAGGTCAAAATTGCAATGTTTCAAGGCCCAATAGGCCTTGTGTTCAAGTTCGATAGGAAGATGACAAGCCTTTCCGTACACTAACTTATATGGAGTGCACCCGATGGGTGTTTTGAAAGCGGTACGGAAGGCCCATAAAGCATCGTCTAACTTATCGGACCATGAAGCACGATTTTCGCCTATGGTCCTTTCCAAGATACGTTTCAAACCACGATTTGAAACCTCCACTTGTCCACTCGTTTGTGGATGATACGCGGTAGAAAGACGGTGAGTAACTCCATACTTAAGCATGACCTTTGCAAATTGGTCATTGCAAAAGTGAGTACCGCGATCACTAATTATAGCACGAGGAGTTCCAAATCGGGCGAAGAGAGATTTTAAAATTTTAACGACAACTCGGGCATCGTTAGTGAGGAGTGCTTTTGCTTTCACCCATTTAGACAAGTAGTCAACGGCCACGAGAATGTACTTGTTCCATCGAGAAGACATGAATGGCCCCATGAAATTGATGTGTAACATCCCCATTTTTACATATAGCAGCGGAAGCTAATCTGGGGTATTACTTCAAGGTACAACAGTCATAATCATAG
>BQNB010148322.1:0-16314 GCA_026074375.1 Tanacetum coccineum | reverse complement strand
CAAAAGTAATTTCGTTGAAATCTCTTGGAATACGTATACTATATATTTGATATAATTACCCCTGAAAAGGCGGATTATCATTTGGCGCTGCTGCCGGGGAGGAGTGTAAGCGATTTCGTTCCGACGTTTGACAATTAGTGCTTTGAAGATCCTTGCTTGTGAAGTTATTTTCTTTATAAAAATATCAAAATACAAAAATATTTTTTATTTTCTTTTATTAGTATATAAAAAGAAGAAAAATCAAAAATATAAAATCATTGTCTTTAATAAAGAATAAAAAATAATCATCAGTATAATGCTATCAACTTGAGCATTATCATAATAAGTTCCCAAACAAAAGATTAAAACTTGCATTTGTGTCACTTGCGAGGTACGGCTCACCTTTAATCGATTAACAAACTATAAGAGGGGTATAAGGAGGGTTGTTCCTAGGAACTACGACCCGAAAGGAGAAGGTTTTTAATAGCTTCGCGCTTTCCCGCTCCTCCACTCCTTTGTGTGTTTCTCTTTTAAAGAGCTACCCTAAAGCAAGTTGATTATTGGTTTAAGTTGTCTTATCTCATTTTGTCCTTTAATAAAATGAATTATTTAAAAAACCTAAAAACCTAAAAATAATCTCCTTTAACTTCTATACCATTTAATTCTTTTCTTAACCCTCTCATTTTTAATTCTTAATGTCGACATTTATCTTATTCGTTGGTTGTGGAGAACCATTATATGGTCACCCGTGTCAACGGTGTACTTGCGAGCGGTGTGGTAATGATCTTTGAGATGGATACTGCTTTCTATGTAATTCAAGGAACGGAAATTCTTTCATTTATGATTCGAGTTCGAATTCTTTCGATAATCCTCCCAATTTTTCATACCCACCTCCACAACCCCAATACGTGCCATACTCTTGTAAGTTATGTGGGAACGAAGCCCATTATGGTTACGATTGTCCACCTCAAGTCTCGTTTGTCTACAATCCAGAACCGTCTTACAATCAAGACTTTAATTTCCCACAAAATTTTCAAAGTTATCCACAACAATATCCTTGTTGTGAAGACTGTGGGGGTCCTCACGAAACTTTTCAATGTCAACCGTTGAACCAAAATTGTTATGATTATAATTCTCCTAGTTTTGACCAATTTCAACCCCCGCAGTATCCCATCATTCATCAACCAATTCGAGAAAAAACTTGTACAGAATTGTTAGCAGAGGAACGGACGGCTAACATTAATACTTAATCCACGCAGTTTTCCGTCATTAATTAACCTCCTCAAGAAACAAGTTTAGAATTTTTGCAAGATAATAGAAACCTAATTAACTCTGAGCAAACTTTCTTAGGAAAGTTTAAACGATTTTCTTTTTATGAAACGCCAAAGGTTGTATCACTAGCATGGGAGACAATTTCTGAAATTGAGCATGCTTTTGAAGACAAGCAATATCAACCGGAGGGTATTCTAGAGTTATTTCGTAAACTTCATGATGATGTGCAAAATATTCACGAGGAGTTGGCAGAGTACATAAATACTCCGAGTTGGAATCATCCTACCATCTACTGTGATGATGATGATGATGATGACGAGGACTATACCATTGCAATCACACCCGTTTTATCAACCAAGGAGCCCGTTGACTCTCTCATAATGGAGGATGAGCATCTTGACACTATTCCGGCAACAGAATCGGACGAAGTAATAAAGTCTAGTGTCGAGAACCTTGTCCAAATCCCAAGTGAGTCCGAGGGTATTCCCGACAATATGTGTGATGTGCCTTTTCGTGATAATTCTCCGCCTCTTGACATTTCAAAAGATCAATTTGAGGGTTTCTCCGATTCTAACGATGATTCTACTTCGATTGATGACGATTCTTTCTCTATTGACGACATCGATTATGTTGAGGCATCACCTCCCGATTCTGAGCTCGTCAGCTTAGAGGTGGTGGAGATTGTTATCCCGGAAGTTGGAGGGATTGATACTGATATTCTTCTAACAATCAAAGACGATATTCTTCGTGAAAAATTGTTGAATGTCAATCTTCTTATTGCTAAGATCGAAGCATTAAAAGATAATCCCACTCCATCTTTTGATTTTGTGACCAAGTCTTCCTCCACATCTCTTAACTTTTTCTTGGAGGAGACTAACACCTTTGATAATTCTTTACCTGAATCTGAAACTTTTTGCTTTAATCTGGAAGAGATTAGTAGTGGCAGTCCTACTTCTTATTTGGATTTATCTCTTCCAGATTATGAAGAATTATTTTGTGACAGTGAACCCGATTCGGGGGATTTCACTATGGATGTGGTGGAGGATATTTTTGATAATCCCACACGGGAACCAAGAGTTCATGTGCCTAATATTTTACCCACCCATCCCGACCTTCATCTGGATTCGGATTTCACTCTTTCTAGTGATTCCCTCGGATCCGACCCTGCAGTTTCTTTTCCTTCCGGAACTAGAAACAAGATTTTCGATCCAGGGATATTCATTGAAGTCTAATCCAAGAGATTTCTATCACCGAATGAATTTTCTATCTCATTCATCCGTGATCCTCTTTCTCCAGTGTTTGACACTTTGCTCCTATTTTTATCTAAAAATAAGGACAACGTTTTCAATCCTGGTATTATTGCCTCTAATGAGGAGAAATCTCCCCATCTCTTATCTCATCGGGGCTTGAAAGATTTAAATGAAAGCCCGATGATGATTCATGGAGAGAACACTCTTAAATTGGGTGTTCGTCATCTCCATTTCTATCCCCTTTGATCATCTTAAGTATGGGGGGATCGAGTCGAGCTTGTGACTCGGTTAACAAAAATAAGGTGTTTCATGGGTGGCAACCCATGCTTATCCTAGTAGTAGTAATGAATAAGTGTTTTGTGTTGTGATGAGGCTCGCTTTTTTCCATTTCTCGTGTTTTTGTGTTTTGTGATATATGTCCAGGATTGCCCGGATTTTGAAGCCTCTCGTGCTCACGGTTTTGTCCTTCGTTCACTCGAGCTTCACATCCTCAACTTCATTTGGGAAACGATTTCGTAAGCCATAATTAAAATATACCACATAGCACAAACTTAATTTATTATTAATATTGAGGTCTTCCCCAATTAAAGATTTATCGTACTAAAATTGATGGCAACATAAAATAATACACGTTACAATTACTTCATATAAATCCATATGATCCATGAAAAACATGCATGTTCGTCATGGATCCACAAAATTCACTTAACAGTTAATTAAAGAACATCAAGGATCGTAACCATAAATATAACATAACAATTAATCATGCAATAAACCTTTTAAAATCTAACATGTAAATTAGGGTTTTAAAAAAAAAATTCATTAAAAAAATCGACCAACTTGGTCGATTTAGGGTAAAACCCTAATTTTTATAAACCCTAAACACATGTAATTAACAACAATACAACATTTGTTATAGATTTTAGGTTTCGGTAGTTATTAACATGTTAAAATGGCTCGTGATGCCACTGTTGTAATTTAGCATGCATAACAATTATAATCTAAATAAATCATCAAAGCACGTAATAGCGGAAGCGATAACAAATCATATAATTAACATGCATATAATTAACCGGGTCGGGTTACATACCTTTGGATTCTCACGAGTACAAGAATCGTTCATGTTTTCTTTGTTCTTGATCTGACCCTAATTAGGGTTTATGTGGATCTATTGATTAACCCCTTACCAAGTTTTGTTAATCGATCCAAGATTTAATCTATAGTGAGATTAAACCACGTTCTTGTACACACGTTTTAGAAACAAGTTAACCAAAAGACTAGTTTGAAAACAAGAAAACGTTTCTAGGTTTAAAGTCGATCGAACAAGAATCCCTTGGGGATGATATTGCCCGATCGATCAACAAGGGAAAACAAAGAAAAATTTAGGGATCTTTTGTGTGTACAAAACTTATATCTTATGATCCCTTAATTCCTTTGTTTATATAGGCTAACCAAACTTAGAGCCCAAGTCAAGTTCTATTAGGAAAAAGGAAACAAAATCTTTTCTTTTTCCCCTCTTGCCTATACTCGGCCCAATACCACCCTCATGGGGTGTTCCGGAACCTTCTCGACTTCCTTTTACAAAGTTAGTCCTTCCCTTTATTTGTTAGTCATTTACCGTTAAATACTTAACGACCGTTAAACGTTTTCGTGTAATTAATAAATATATTATATTTAATATAATTATTAATTCGTTAACTCTTTACATATTGTGTGCAATCCCGTGGTCTCGAGTTCGATCCTAACACACGACTATTAATTTATTGTTCATAAACTAACAGAAGACATTCATAAGGTTCCAAATCAAGGGATCTTTACACATGCATCTTATGATGATGAGGGTGCAGTGGCTGACTTCACAAATCTGGAATCCACTGTGAATATTAGTCATATTCCCCAATCTAAGATCCACTCTATTCATCCTACCACTCAAATTCTTAGAGATCCAAAATCAGCAGTTCAGACAAGGAGCAAAGTAAACAAAAGTTCAGGAGCACATACTCTTGTAAGCTATATTCAAAAGCAAAAAAAAGAAATAATCATAAGTATTTCCAAGACTGCTTGTTTGCTTGTTTCCTTTCTCAAATTGAACCCAAGAAGATCTCTCAAGCTCTTGAAGATGAAAGTTGGGTTGATGCTATGCAGGAAGAACTATTGCAGTTCAAAATTTAGAAGGTATGGATTCTGGTTGATTTACCTTTTGGGAAGAAGGCAATTAGGACAAAATGGGTTTACAGGAATAAGAAGGATGAAAGAGGTGTTGTAGTTAGGAACAAGGCAAGACTGGTTGCTCAAGGACATAGACAAGAGGAAGGGATAGACTATGATGAGGTTTTTGCTCCTGTGGCTAGGATTGAAGCCATTAGGATCTTTTTGGCCTTTTCTTCTTATATGGGATTCATAGTTTATCAAATGGATGTGAAGAGTGCCTTCTTGTATGGTACAATTGATGAGGAAGTTTATGTGTCTCAACCTCCAGGATTTATAGATCCTAAGTTTCCTAATAAGGTCTATAAAGTTGTAAAGGCTGTGTAATGTTTACATCAAGCTCCCAGAGCTTGGTATGCTACTTTTTCTACTTTCTTAGAAAACAATAGATACAGAAGAGGAACTATTGACAAGACTCTGTTTATAAAGAAGGACAAAAAGGATATCATGCTAGTTCAAGTATATGTGGATGATATTATTTTTGGTTAAACAAAGAAGTCTTGGTGTGATGAGTTTGAGGCATTAATGAAAAGCAGATTTCAGATGAGCTCTATAGGAGAACTCACCTTCTTTCTTGGATTGTAAGTCAAACAGAAAGAAGATGGAATTTTCATAAGTCAGGATAAATATGTAGCAGAGATCCTGAAGAAGTTTGATTTTATGAGTGTGAAGACTACTAGTACTCCCATTGAGACTCATAAGCCACTGGTTAAGGATGAGGAAGCAACAAATGTAGATGTGCATCTTTATAGGTGCATAATTGGGTCTTTAATGTATCTAACTACTTCTAGACCGGATATTATGTTTGTTGTATGTGCTTGTAGCAGGTTCCAAGTTACTCCCAAAACATCACATCTTTATGCTGTAAAGTGGATCTTTAGGTATCTCAAAGGCAGACCCAAATTAGGCCTTTGGTATCCTAGAGAGTCATCTTTTGACTTGATAGCTTATTCAGACAGTGACTATAGTGGTGCTAACCTTGACTGGAAATTCACAACAGGAGGTTGTAAATTTCTTGGTCATAGGTTGATTTCATGACAATGCCAGAAGCAAACCATTGTGGCTACTTCTACTACAAAGGCTGAGTATGTTGCTGCTGCAAATTGTTGTGGACAAGTCTTGTGGATACAGAATCAAATGCTAGACTATGGATTTAATTTTATGAACACAAGGATTTATATTGACAATGAGAGCGCTACTGGCATTGTCAAGAACCCAGTCTTTCATTCCAAGACCAAGCATATCAAAATTAGGCATCATTTCATCATGGATACTTATGAGAAAAAGCTGATTCAAGTACTCAAGATACACACAGATAATAATGTAGCTGACCTCTTAACTAAATCCTTTAATGTTAGAAGGTTCAATTTATTGGTTGTTAGCATTGGCATGATGAATTTATAGCTGATTTGGTTCAGGGGAGGCAAGATGGCAGAGTTAATACTGTTAGTTTCAGTTACTACTGCTGGTTACCACTTTGTACTGCTAGTATAAAAGTTAATACTATTTGTTTCAGTTAGTATTGTTGTGTTCATATGGACTGATATGACTACTAGAAGCTTTCTTTGAGGGGAGAAATTTAATGATAGCATATTCCTTCAGTGTTGGTTACACACCACACAACAAATGGTCATCAGTTCACCATGTATAACAAACATCAAGAACTGGCTAGACCAAAGCAAACGGCTCTTGGTAAAGACTTCTCAAATCCGTTAATAGTTGATAGTTTACTCAAAACTATATGGTTATCAATGCACCATGTTATTACAATAAAGCATTGGCCATTCTAGGGCAAACGACAACTGGTAAAGAATCATCAAATCCGTTAATGGCTGGTAGTTTGCCAAAAACTATACAATCCAATGATCTACCTCTCTCAAGAGGTTACACACTTGGAAGTGGGGAGGACAATATGCAACTTAAGGAATTGATGGAAAATTGTACCAAATTGTGTGAATTTATGAGCAAAAAGAATAGAGAGATTCAGTGAGCTAAAAATAGAAAGAGAGATGTGTGAAAAAAATAGAAAGAGTGTATTGGTGAGAAAAATAATTGAGAGAAATTATGAGAACAAAAACAGAAAGAGAGGTTGTGAATCAAGATTTGATGTTGAATATGCTTTATAAACGATATTGGAGTTAGAGCTGGTATCTTAAAGTTAGTACTACTAGGCAATACTTAGTACTGCTGGGGTTTACTTATTACTGCTGGCTATATGTTAGTACTGCTAGGCTTGGAGTTAGTACTGTTAGGCTAACTTAGTACTGTTAGATGACCGTTAGTAGTGTTTCAGTCCTAACAGACTTTCCTACTCTAAAAGAGCCATTGACATATTTCCGCCAACAAACTAGCATATAGGGTTTGACCAATTGAAGATTTCCTGATCTTTATATATAGTCAAAGGATTTATTCAAGATAAGTTCAACTATTTTTACAGTCGGTGAAACTAATCTCTCTCAAAACTCTAATAATTCAATTCACTCTACCAAAACCTTACACTCTCTCCCACGATCATATCCCAACACTATAATCACATTTCTATTCATCACATGGCGCGTTTGTATTTTTGCGATAAACACAACATGGTTGCCTACTTGGAAAAGTCTGCATGAAGTGAAGGGTTTGAACAAATCATAGATTTCCTATGTGCAAGTCATATTCGCTATGCCCTAACTGAAAGTCCTACCATTTATACTTCTTTAATTCAACAATTTTAGGAAACAACTGTGTTATGCACTGTTGAAGATGAAGTTTAGGGTATTTCAGCAACTATTGACAGGAAGGTCAATGTATTGGTGTCTAAGGCCTTTATAAGATGATATTTGAAACTTGAAGATGCTGAAGGTCTTAGCTCCCTCCCAAATACAGAGATTTTTAAGCAGCTGGCTAATATGGGGTGTGTAACTGACTCTGACAGTCTTACTTTTCAAAAGGGGCACTTTTCCTCACAGTGAAAGTTCTTCATTCACACTATTGTCCACTGTTTAAGCCCTAAAAAGACTGCTTGGGATCAATTTAGTAGCAACATTGCTACTGCTATCATCTGCGTGGCAACCAATAAGATTTTCAACTTTTCTAAATTTATCTTTGAAGCCATGGTTAAGACTATAGATAGCCAACATAAGTTTTTGATGTATCCAAGGTTCATACAAATCCTTGTGAACAAACATCAAAACCATCTTTTACCTCACAAGACTATCTATCCCATTCCTACCCTTACACACAAGCTATTCAACAACATGAAAAGGGTCTCAAAGGGATATTCTGGGGTAGTTACTCCTCTGTTTGATACTATGATTGCTCATGATCAACCTTAATCCTCTACACCACAAACATCACCATCTAGAACAACATCTTCACCATCCCAATCACATTAACCCACACCTTCTCCATAACATTTGGATACCACTCATCCTGCAGAGGAAACTACTCAAGTGCCCCATGAATCATCTCTTCACAGTGTTCACTCACTTCGACGTGATGGGGGTAGTCTTTCACTAAATGAATTGACGGTTATGTGTACCTCTTTAGCTAAGAAAATTGAAGGTTTAGAGTCAGAACTTCAGCAGATAAAGACAACTTACAGTAAAGTTCTTACAAAGCTGATCCTCAGAGTAAAGAAGTTGGAGAAGCAAGTTAAGACTACCACCTCTAGGAGAAAGACCAGAATTGTTCTGTCCGAAGATGAAGATGCTGCAGCAGATTCTTCCAAACAGGATAGGATAATAGAAAAAATTGATGCAGATACAAATATTAATTTGGTTACTCCTACAAAAGTTAGCAGTCAACGTGATCATTTTAAAGATCCTTTGAAAATTCTAAGTGCTGCTAAGGTTCTTGCAAAGGCTTCTAAACAAAAAGGGATGTTGTTTCTACTTAAATTTACACCAGAAGAAGGAAAAATGTTAGTACTAGTAGTGTTGGAGATAGTACTGCCAGTGGAATACTTAGTACTGCTGGAGCTAGTACTGCCAATGAACCAGGTAGTGTTGCTGGTGTAAAAGCTCAAGACAAAGGTAAGGCGATTATGATAGAATCTGAGCCTCCAAAGAAGCTGAAGAAAAAGGAACAAGTGCAATTAAGTCTTGATGAAGAGTTGGATAGAAAGATTCAAGAAGAGGAACAAGCTAAAGCTATAGCAGCACAAGAACAAGAAAGAAAGAATTTGGAAGCAGCTTTAGAAATACAAAGACAACTGGATGCAAGGGAAGAAGTTCTAGCTGAACCTACTCATACACATGAGATTGATTGGAATGATCCTTCAGTTCTAAGATATCATGCACAGCTTAACAGACCATATTCAGTAGTAGAAGTGAGGAAAAATATGATAATGTATCTGAAGAACCAAGGAGGGTACAAGATGAGCTACTTCAAGGGTATGCCATATGAAGACATTAGACCCATATTTGAAAAGGTATGGGATCAAACACAATCTTTTGTGCCCATGGATTCTGAAAAAGAAAAATCTAAAGGAAGGAAGAAACTCTTTAATGAAAAGTATGCATCTACAAGACCATGGTTTGATGATTTGAAGCTCTGGGGTGATATGAAGATTATGTTTGATCCAGATGTAAATGGAGAGATCTAGAAAAATCATAACAGTCAAGAGTTGATTGAATGGAAGCTCTATGATTCATGTGGAGTTCACTCCTTGTGGCTGAGAGAAGTAACAATCTACAAGCTAGTTGAAAAGAAAGAGCGACTTCCACATGACACACTTACAAGAATGCTTACATGGAAACTACATGTGAATCATGAGGTATCTAAAATGGCATATGAGTTCTTAAAGTTCATCAAGTCTCAGATTGAAGAATAGTGATAGGGTGTTTCAAAAGAATCCTTAGCAGAAGTAAAAGATAGAAGATCTACTACAGAAGAAACTTGAGATTTGAGGATAAATCACAAGTTTAGGAGAGGATTGTTAGGATTCTAAAGACTCTACAACTTAGTACTTCCAGTTCAAGGTTTATACTGCTGATGAAGAATTAGTACTGCCAGTTGTAATATTAGTACTGCTGGTTATAGTTTTTTTTGGAACGTTAATTTGTAGCTACATGGCCCCTAGCCCAGAAGGCGTTGCGAGCCTACACAACCAGGTTGGGTCCAGCCCAGAAGGCAATGACACCCTTATCTTTAAGCACGCGGGAGGAAACACCTATCGCCCTAGACAAGACTCGAACATGAGACCTTGCCTAGTTATTGTTAGTACTGCCAGTACTAAAAGATAGTTATTTAGTACTGCTAGCTTTATATTAGTACTGTTAGTATAAAATATTAGTACTGCTTAAGAGATATGCATGAGATATATAAGAAATAGATATGCATGATCTCTTAACGCGTTTTGTATGCCCATTTTGGTTTATAAAGGAACCCTACGGCATAGTTAGAGAGATAACTCAAATAAAAATATCTTATAGTTAGTAATTTGTAATTATAGCAGATTAATAGTAATTCATGTTCTTATTGTTCATTATTCTTTTTAGCAATATAAGTTAGATTCCGCATAGCTTATATTCTTTATAGTCATTGTTTCTCTTGTAGTTTATTTGGATCTATCCTTATTGGCTACCACCCTTAAACAGGCTGAAAGGTCATATCCATCTGGTATTTAACATTTTGATGTTGTGAATGGATATCGGATATTAAGTAGGTAAAGTGATTGTTGTTGATTGAGTTCACAGGATTTTACAATTCTATGACTTAAACCGAAAAAAGAATAATCTTTTAGGGGATTTTACTAAATGAAGACAAAAACCGTGAAAATAGTTGTTGTTAAATCGCCTTGTTAAACAGCCTTGTTAATTTGCCTTGTTAAAGAGCCTTGAAAAGAAAAACTGTTAACCGCCTTGTGAAGGAAAACTGTTAAACCGCCTTTCAAAGAAAAAATGTTAAACCTCCTTGTGAAGGAAAATTATCAAACCGCCTTGGGAAGGAAAACTGTTAAACCGCCTTTCTAAGAAAAAACTGTTAAACCGCCTTGTTAAGAAATTGTTAAACCCCCTTTCAAAGAAAAACTGTTAAACCGCCTTGTGAAGGAAAATTGTAAAACCGCCTTGTGAAGGAAAACTGTTAAACCGCCTTTCAAAGAAAAACTGTTAAACCGCCTTGTGAAGGAAAACTGTTAAATCGCCTTTTAAAGAAAAACTGTTAAACCGCCTTGTGAAGGAAAACCGCTAAACCGCCTTTCAAAGAAAATAATGTTAAACCACCTTGTGAAGAAATTGTTAAACCGCCTAGTGAAGAAATTGTTAAACCGCCTTGTGAAACCACCTTCACATGCAGAGGTGTTAAACTGCCTCCCAAAGCACAGAACTCAAAATTTTCAAAACACAAAAAGACTCACTTTTGATTGTTTTTACCCAAAATTTCTTGTACTTCTTACCTATCTAAGACTAGTAGAACCATAAAAACACAAACTTTATGGTTTTTAACAAAAAAAGTTTAAAATCAATATTCTTAGACCAAAACTCTTTTCGAACCAAAAAGAACATAAAAGATTAAGATTTTGATGTTATTCCAAGGATCAACTTGTACTTCTAGCCTCTACTAAGGTAAATAAACAATAAAGTTGCAAACTTTATGGTTTTCGAACATACAAAAGTAAAACCCTCTTTTGTGGAGGTGTTCGAACCAAGTGAAAAACAAAGAAAAACTAGAACAAAATCACCAAAAACCCCTTGACGTATGATACCACATGATGTCCCAAATATCTAAGATTCAAACACAACTAATAAGCTCTACCAAAAAGCCATAAGCACAAAATAAGCTAGAATAGGGAAAGAAGTTTAGAGATTGAATGTAGAGAGAGAAACAATAGAAGGAAGATTAGATTAGAGAGAAAGAGAGAGTGGTGGATGATTACACACACATACAAATATAAGAAATGGTAACCAACACCCTCTCCATGTGTGGAGAGGGTTCCTTTTATACCCTTAGCCAATATATGGCGTATGGGCTTTTCTACTTGGGCCGGGCTTGGCTTATCTTGGGCTTGAGCCCGAAACATGGACAATATTAGCTTAAAATCCAAGCCCGTTAAACCCGAGTAGCCTATTACTTAACAAGACTAATTATGACTAAGACGACTAATAACATTCTTGTTCGACTTATATAAAAATAAGGCTACAGTCATAGATTTTTTATTTGATTCTAATAAAAGTTTATACATTGAAAAGTACTTTTGTGCAATTCAGATATATTTATTTAAAACTCACTTTGTTGCTATGAAATCCGATTAGTTCAATTTGATAAACCTTATGTCAGATTCCAAAGGACCAACAATAAGTATACTCATTATTCGCATAAAACGATGCCATTTCACTTACGACCCATTTCATTTTCCAGTTTGAGCTCAAATACAATGTCATTTTTTTGTTGGCCCATTTTTTGGGTTTCGGCTGAGCTAAATTCTGGCCTGGCTTAATTTTTTTTATGCCGACACACACACATATAGGCAAAAGATTAATTTAAAGATATTGTAGACACATCTACCATAAAACATTCAACAACAACAAATACTTAATGATGACCAGGTCAGCACGATGTGGAAGAAGATATGTAATCAGAGCATTCCCTAAATAGAAATGCAAATGTAGATGCGATACGAAACACCCACTATGGCAGCAACCACAATCCAGATATAGCTGCCCTGCTAAGATATGGGCATCGATAAAGGATGCATAAGCACAATTTAATAGCAATCCTGAAACAAAACCAACAGTTTCAACAACATGTACCACCAAAAATTCAGGAGGGTATAATCCAATAGTAAGCCAGAACACAGTGATGATTTTCAAAAATCTAATCAATGTTAAATAACAATCAAATCCCCACTCCTACTTACCTTCATAAAGTATATTATAGTGAAACCACATTCTAATAACAAACTTAAAAAAATCACGGACCAAAAACCTAATTTTTCATAAGTAATTTCATTAAAAAAATTGGAATCCCCAATTCTTTTGGAAATTAAAAACATAGAACGATACTTATTGTAAAAGCATAACACATCTTTGAATAACCCAACAACCCTAAAAGATAAAATACAAAGCGGATAATAAACTTGATGAGCAAAGAGAATAACCAACAATAACAAATGTGCTTCTAGATAAATATAGAACGACATACACACAAGAAAAAAGAAAAAAGTAAACTAAAAAAGAGAAGGAAAGCGAGTGGGAGAAGAAATAATGGATTTGGACTTGACAGATTTGGGCCATCGGGGTTGGGCTGGAAAAAGGAAATGGACCATAAGTGAAACGACATCGTTGCATGCGAATAAAGAAGTATATTTATAATACATAGATATTAATTATTCCTTTAATGCAAGATATATAGGTTTCCTTTAAAGCAAGATATGATATATTTAGCCATACATTCCCATTATTCTGATTACATATGACAACGTTGCCCAACCATAATCATCGAAAAAGAAGTTTATACTCCGAAACATGTTCATCTGTGTGTGCAAATTTTTAAAGCGCATCGATTGACCAACACCCCGGCACGAAGCGCGAACTTACAACCTCGTTTTCTACAAAGAAAAAAAGCGAATCAACCCCGACCCGTGAAACCCCGATAAGGCACTACTTATATCAAACCGGTAAAGTTGGGCTTGACAAGAGAATGCTTAAAGCAATATCCACCCTATTATGAATATACACATTGAGCGACAAAAACGAAGTCGTTTTGACTTCGGGCCACAGTGCTACACTAACGGGCTCCCATTTTGGGCCATCCCGATTTTTAAAATTTTTTTTTTAAATTATTTTGTTTTTGTTATTTTTTTAAATTTGTATGCACAAAGTAGGATGAAAAAAAAATATTACAAAAGTTCCGATTTATTCAGATAACAAAAATATCCGCGGAAACATCTTCGATACCTAATAACGTTAAAATAATCGATATGGTCACAAACGTACAACCCATTATATTAAAAAAACCTATATAGCAAAAAAAAAACAACACTTTAAACATGAGGCCCAACACATAAGCCATATAAAAAAACTATTACTAAAAATATACATATTTGTCGACAAACTAGCCTAAAATTCGCAAAAAATCTGGCCAAAGTAAAAAAAAAACTAGCTCAAAATTAGCATGAAATCTCGCTCAAAGTAAAAAAAATACAAAACGGTCCCTCAACTTTTAACTATTTACGATTTTATTACACAAAAAATCCCGTAAAAAATTTAACAAAAAAAACACGTCAAGTTTTTATTGTTCACAACTTTTTTACATTCATCGTCCCAAAAAAAGAAAATATTCGGGAAAAAATTAACCCGTCCCAACGCAAAAAAAATTTCCCGAATCGTACAAAAAAAGGAAATATCCGGGAAAAAATTAGCCAAAAAAATTGGCCCAAAGTAAAAAAAAAATACAAAACGGACCCTCACCTTTTAACTATTTATGATTTTCTTACACAAAAATTCCCGTAAAAAAATTTACAAAACCGTCCCAAAAAAAGAATATATTCGGGAAAAAAAAAACGCAAATTTTTTTCCCCGAATCATACAAAAAAAGAAAATATTAAAAATTAGTCTCGCCATAACGCATCGCCCCAAAAAAACCCCCCGAAACGTAAAAAAAAATATTCAGAAAAAAATTAGCCCCGCCGCAACGCGCGGGTTCTTTTGCTTGTTTCAACTAAAAGTAATATGATAAATTTAATCAAATCCAACAATTATTATTAATAGTGAACAATTATTGTGGCACATACTAAAAAGAAAAGTTATAAAACAAATTGGAACGAAAGTAGTAATAAGCATGTTTTATATGTCAATTAAACAAGAACAACATTACAAATGCAATTTGAAAATTAGAACCAAAAGTGTAGATGACAAAATAGATATATGCATTAATTCCTCAAGGGAAAAGTGTTCATGTACCAAAAAGTGTATGCATCTTTTCCCCTAATCAATGGAAATTGTTTCTTCTTTTTTAGTAGACAATGAAATCATATGATATCACATCCTATGATTTTTCTTCTCTTTAGAATCCGTGATATCTAATTTTTAATTGATGTTTTCCCTTAAAGATGAAAGGTGTTGGTCATGTGAATTTATTCAAAATTCTTATTGTATAACAAACCATTTGTACGTACATAACTTTTTTAGTTCCTTGATCTTTGAAGCGTCAAATTGACAAACCGGGTAGTTTCTGCGTTTTTTCAACATGTAGTTTCCACCAGGTCGAAGTAACTAGTACAATATCATTTTTTTTTCATCAAAATTAGTTATCTAATCAATTAATATAAACTTGAATTAAAATGTGTGATTTTAAAAAAAAATAGTAAACATATTAAGATGGCATCTATTTCTTTTAACATATATAAGTGAACTAGTTAAACAAGATATATATTTACGTGACACAAAATTTCCGAATCAAGATCATTTCGGAGAAATCACGTGTCTTAACAAAAATTAACACTAGGCCAAAAATATTTATTGGGTTCCCGTGAAGCCAGGAACCCCCTTTGATCCGCCCCTAGAAGGTAAAGGGAACAGTGGAAATCTGCAATAAATTGAGTTGTGGGTGTGTTGGTAAACATAAGATTCACTTGTTTGGGGAAGAAAATTCCGATCCAGGAATCATTGCTCTTGTTTGATGTGGTTTCATACATTTTTGTGCCACCTAAAATAGTTTTGTACACGCATGCAAATCACCATAACACTATGATGAGTTTTTATTATCGATTTCATTACGTCTTATCATACAAACCAAACACGCTACAAGAATTCAGACAATTACACACGGACAGAATTTATGAGTAAAAGACCAAAATTCGTGGGTAATACTCAAATACCCACGGATTACCCGCAAATATATAAACATGGGTAAAACCTCCGAGGGTAATCATTTTCCCACAACATTGGTGCTGTTTATTTATTAAGAGGCTCTGAATCTGAATCTGACTCGCACATCTGAATCTGAATCTGAGACGTAAATGTCTGAATCTGAATGAAATAATATTGTTTGTTTTTTGTATAAAAAAGTGTCTGAATGATATTAATATATAACAGTTTCATTCGTATGATACATAAACAATTATTAAACATTAAATTTAACAATTGAGTCATCGAACTAGCACGACCTATCAACATATAAATAAGTTGTGTTAAAACAAAACATTCAAGGATATTGTGTCGCCTTTAATCTCGTAAATAAATCATATATTGTTGGTATGTTATATTCTCATGTTGTTAAACATCTTCGCCATTTCTTAAAACTATCACTCTCAATTAACTTATGATGATACAATTATGAAAAATGTAGAATATCTTAGAATATGTTTAACATTGTCATGTAACAAATAAAATATTTTTGAAGGAAAAGAATTCAATAAAATACTCAAAATATGCATGCTACTATTTAATTGAAAAAATTATTTGTATATTATTATTAGTTGAAAGATTCTTATGTTAAGTTTGAGCATTTTTATCATCATCATATTATCATATTTAATATTTTTTATTTTTAAAAAAATAGCGACATAATTTTCTCTAAACGTATTATCAATATTGAAAGGCTAATTTGATTCCTTGATTATTATTGATAACAACTATCATATATATATGATACAAGAGAACATTCTGGAATGATTACC
>BQNB010148321.1:0-12931 GCA_026074375.1 Tanacetum coccineum | reverse complement strand
GGTCCCCGGAGTTTATAGAAAAGGGAGTTGGGCTATGGTATTGGGCTTAAGGATTCGGGTGAGGCCCAATTAGGCTTAGGGACCATTTATGGATTTTTCTAAAAGTTGAGGGTGAAAATGGAATGTTTTTAGGTTTTGTCTTTTATTGGTTGAATTTTGTTGACCAATGTTTGACCATTTTGACTGAGGCTTGATTTTTCTGGCTTTGGCTTTGAATCTTTGGCTTCTTTTTGTACTCTTCTGAATCTCGTGTCCATGCTTGCCCGTTTTTGACTTGTTTTCTTGTGATTTCTGATATATCCGTACCTGCACACACAAAACACAAATACAAGCATATTTTTGCCCTTTTTGGTCTGTTTTGGGTTTAATTGGGTTATTTTAGGTATTAACGGATATGTGTATTTTACACTTATTAGTCAGTAAATTAGATGTTTTAAAGTTCTTTAATGATCTTGAGAATGAATTTCCAGCCATTGTTTACAATGATGCTCAAACGTCTAAATTAGATGATTTAGACTACTTTATAGATTTTGAGAACAAATTTCTAGCCATTGTTTACAATGATGCTCAAACGTCTAAATTAGATGATTTAGACTACTTTATAGATTTTGAGAACAAATTTCTAGCCATTGTTTACAATGATGCTCAAACGTCTAAATCAGATTTATCAACTAAACCGATTTTAAACCCTCAACATATCGATGAATTTAATTTGAAAGATGAAACATCATTGTCTAAATGTGATGAAGAGGAACAAAACTTTTTAAACTTTAATGATCAATTTCCTTTTAACGTAATTTATCCAAATGATTCAAAATCGGATAAGGACAATGATGATAATAAAGTCGATATTGAACACTCTTTTTGGGATTTATCTGTTAAACCATTACCTGATGTAATAAAAACCGATGTTGGTGCCTATGCACAAGGGTCAAATAAGCTTTTGGAAACAATTCATGATACATCTAATAAATTCTTCAAAACTGAAACTTTTATCAAGGAATTAAATGTTAATATCGTGACTTAGAATTATCTTAGCAAAGGGATGTCATTCATTTTCTTAATCAAGAATTTGTATGTGCCATTTGGTATCCCGTTCGACCCTAAATTGTTTTATAAGGATGGGATTAAATTGGGGCAAGTCTAACTTAAAGACTATTCTGTAAACAAAAGTGCTTGCCGGGAGACAACCCGTAATGTATTTTCAATTTTAATCGAGTCTGTCTTCCCAGATTGTCTATACGGCGTATCCAAACCCCATGGATACGGCGTATTGACTTCTGGACGTTATCCAGTCTTTATTTTTAGCTCAGTCAATACGACGTATTCATTAATTGAATACAGCGTATACATAATTCAGATACGTGCGTATCTTGGGGAATGGATACGGCGTATTGACTTCTTGTACGGTTTTAGGTATTTATTTCAAGTCTAACCAAATGAATACACGGAGATAGAATTGCATTTGTTTTCTGAGAATTTACACAGGGCCTCGTGAAAGAAAAATCGATTGATGTTGGTGGAGAATTTACAAAATCTGGAGATCCTGAAGTGTTGGAGTCTTGAAACTTTAAGACGGTTGTTCCAACACATTAATCTTGCTCTATTAAAAGCTAATGTAGAAAGATCTACCGAGCAAATATCAGGGGAGTTTCTCATTCTAATTATTTTTAATTCCCGTATTTAATGTTTTATCTATACAACGAGGACGTTGTATAATTCAAGTAGGGGGATGGAATTAGAATGTTTACTTGTCCTATTTTTCACATTAAAATGCTTAAATTATGCTTAAATTTTAAAAAAAATCAAGCATACTTTTGTGAAATTACATGTTACATAACCCGCACACAATAACCCTTGTTAGATATTGTGAGGATTTAACCCATTATTCGTTTCTAAAGTTACCCAAATTCCTAAAAATATAAGCTGTGCCGGTGATGAAGTAGACTGTAGAACTTGGATTTGGTATAATCTATTCGAGACCGCAGTGATAAGTTCTATGGATTTAGAGGGGAGTAACTTGTTTAAATTGAGTAAATTTTAGGGATTACACTCAACATCGCCTTTAAAATGTTTGCTCTATTAACATAAACTACACTGGTTAGTTATCCCCGTATAAACCCTTTATTTACTCTTACTTTTAGAGTAAGGATAATACATCTAGAAACAACCGTAGAGCCAATCTTTAGGAACTCACCAATTATTTTTTTCGCTACACCTTTACACCTAGCCTATCCTGTTAGATTCAAGTTTATTTTTTATAGTTGGCTTGTTCTTAAGTGTAAAGTTTGTATTTCCCGAGTCTTGTGTCAATTTTGGTACGGTTGGAAGAAATTTGCAAATCGCAAATGGGAATGTTATTTAAAGTAGAAGATTATCGCCACTTGCCTTGTAAAGTATGTAAAGTATGGGATGTTTGGGAAGTTGACCGTTATGGGAACGCCAACTTAGGTTGTTGTTTTTTATCTATGATCAAGACGTTGTAAATAGTTGTGTCTTTATCATGGTAACGGTCGGGAAAAAGTGTCTAGCAACTTGTATTTTAGACTTTAATCTTTTAGGTTTGTTAATTTTTATTTAACAACAATTTAATTCCCTTTCCTAATCATTAACCATGGGTTTTACGCGAATGAGGATGTGATCGAGCGTGCATGTTTATTCCGTCGTTACGGCCATGTATGCATGTCTCAGCTGCCTTGTTGGTTTATTACTATTGGTGAAAGTTAGAAGATCCATACCCTATATTACTCTACTATTCCTACTCTTTAGCTTATTTGAGGTGGGAGTGAGCAGTCACATGTGTCTATCCCGTCATTACGGGTGTGTATGTGTGGTCTTTGTCGCCCTCCTAGAATATTGGTATCGATAAAGATTAGTTAGAGTAATCAACCCTAAGCCTTATCATACCAAAACCCATATTTACCTGTATAACTTGTTACTCCTTAGGCTTTAGCGGTGATAGATGTGTATCCCTTGCCGAAGCTTTGATAGAATACTCGTCACAACCAAGCAATTGAGCGAATTAGTTACATGTTACCACATAGATTAGTTGAGTGATTTGAGTGTTTTCATCTTCCTATTTCGTGAGATGTTTGGTTGTGTACTTGTAAAAGATCAAATAAATGCTTTAACGGAAAATATCCTTAGGGATACATTTTTATAAACTTTTAAAGGCTACTTGAGGACAAAAAGGATTCAAATAATGTCTATTTTATAGCATCAATTATCCGTGTAATTAACCCATTTTGTATAATTATTGCAAAGAATTGTTACTTAATCGTTTGTATTTGAGAATTGCAGTAATTATGGAGTACTTGGTGAAGTTATGCTAAAAGGCACGCATTTTGGAGCATAAACGAAGAGTTCGAGAAAGTCTACTGATCTGACAGAAAATACGCCGTATTATTCTAGACCTATATGACGTATCCAAGACTTTGACGAATCAAAAGACCATTGCTTGACTTTGAAGAATACGCCGTATCCACATCAACGATACGCCGTATATAATACTTTGGTCAACGAAGAAGAACCAACTGGTTTTACCTCAATACGCCGTATCCATCAAGAAGATACGGCGTATCCGTGCCTACACTTCACAAATAACCATAAGGAATTGGAGACATAAATACGCCGTATCAAGGGAGAACATCAATACGCCGGTACTCATAATTAGTAATAACATATTTCTAGAAGATATCAAACGTGGTCCTTACTCTAAGAAATCCTCAATACGTCGTATCCCACATTGCTCGATATGGGCGTATCGGGAGTTTCCAGACTCTATAAATAGACTATCCTAACACTCATTTAGGTACTGCAAGTGTATCCCTAAACACCAAGTCGAACAGAGACAAATAAAGGAGCCTAGAAGGTCATTTATGAGCTCAAGGATCATAGGACAAACTCTTGTAATTCTTACGCAACGAATACGCGTTCGATTAAGGTTTCTTTATTTTAATTGTTCATATATCACCGTGTGTATTTTTACAATTGACATGTTTATGTAAGACTAATGTTTGGTTTGTTATTGAATTGCTTTAATTTAGCATTGATTGTTACTTTTTGTTATCAATTTATATCGTTTATGGGCTTAAGTTTGCGATCCTATCATTCAAGATGGCTGGGTCTAGTCTACATATTAATGTGCTTTCAACTTCGGTGTTGTTTGGGCGTAGGCTAAGAGTCTGGGATAGCTCTCCATATTGCAATTGTTTTATTTAGATTCATAGGATCACATGTTATTGACCTATCCTTCCTTAGTTTAGATGAGCTTAGTTGATCCATACAGGTGACTGGGTATCAATGAGTACGTTCTTATTCTATTGGTAAGGACTCGGACAGTGGACTACTAGTATATAAAGAGCCGTTAAGCAGTAAGTAGGTAAAGTCTCCATGAGCTAGGGTTTAGTAAGAGCACCATTATTAATCTCCTAAGATAGATTATAATCAACAAATGATTGCTTTATGCGATGCGTCTAATTATGACAGAATTAGCGTGTCTAGGTTTAGGAAGAAGTATCGCCTAAGTCTAGGAAGGATATGCCCCTCGAAGATAAGTCAATCATTGCACTAATAAACAAACCAGCGTTTTATCGGATTATTCATGGTTGATATGTTTTCCTTACATTAGTTCTTGACCGTTCCTCTATTGTTTGTTTATCTTCTTGTGTGTGTTTATTGCTTTACTTGTCATCAAAACCTTAGGTTAGATAACTAAACCTTGTGTCAGTCTCTCAGGCTGAAACCCCCTTTTTTGCATTAGTTTTAGGTTTAACTTAGATAACTAAAATACTGATAGAATTAGGAATTAACGATCCCACTCTTAGTGATCGACACCCTACTTACCACGAATCTACCATCGACCGGGTACACTGCCCGTTAAAGTGTTGATTAAGTCGGCAAAATATAAATTTAAAACTTAAACTATATAATTAAATTGCACCAATGACACATCAAAGACCAATCATCCCAATCAAGCAATCACTGATCAATCTTCTTTCTCCTCAACAATGCCTTATTTCAGAGTAATTGCTACCAAAATTAAAAACTATACTTAAAATAAGCTTTGCACACAACTGCTTATCTTCATAACTTGGGACTGGTTGAGTAGGTTGCAAGGACACCTTGCATCCAGAAATGAGTAAAAATGTTAGAATTTTTTCGAGAAAAGAATTTTATGTTATATTAGCCCAAAAAAATTCGCGTCACTCTAAACTGTGATTGACATGTAAGGGGATGTTTGTCTAAGTTTATGTTTTGCGTTAGGCTTCTACTTCATAGGCAGCTTATGGTTTATGAATAATAAGCACATAAGCCCATACATAGTGTTTGGATAACTATGAGATTTTTTTTATCTTGATTTCGAATTTTTATATAAGGTTAACTCGTTATAAAAGTCCTTTTAATTGATGCTTAACATAATGTAAATAATAGTGTGACTCGTTTTTGAAACTCAAAACATTATTATACTATATAACAGTTGTTGAAGTGAACCATTCGAGCCCGCGCTCCTCTGCGGGGCGCAGGCTTTGACGTGATATGCTGCAATAGCAGAATTTGGCAGTGAAAATAATGCCCACATGATACATATAGTCAAACAATTATGAATGTTTATTCATAACATTCAATTTAAGTGCTTATCACATGGTTCAAGCTTATTTTGGGATCTGTTTATATTTGTAAAGGTTTATATCTAACAGATTCTAGAAGTTATTCGACCCAATACAGATTAGAATAACAAAAAAGAAGGCTCTCTAAACAGAAAGTGGGTTAAAAACCAACTTTTTATAAAATGTTGTGAAGAGGTTCAATGTATGACAAACACACTTTAGGCAACCTTCAATCCACCTTATCTATTTCTTTTTAGGTTTTTAATGACTATTTGGATCAGACATAACCTGAGTCAAATTACTTGTACCTAAGTAGAATAAAGTAGGATGCAGTTATACACCTTTTTTTAGCCGGTCAAGAAGGTTGTTATCAGTTGATTGATCTTTTGTTGTTTACTTGAGTTCCACACATCTTTCCAGCATAACGGTTCTTTACATGCACATTCATACACAAAACAAAAGTTTAAATCTAAGAACCGAGCCAAAGCTTAGTGCTAATACAAATAATGTCCAAAAACGTTATTTATATTTTTTGACCTCTCAATATTTTGATAATAACAAAATGTGAAAACGTTTATGATAAAATTAAACGTTTAATAAATTACTAATCATAAAATTCTATTCTAGGATTTAATCCACTTAAGGTATGGTATAAACAAATCATTAACCATGATTAGTGATCAAGAAAATTACTTTTTTCTTAAATCTTATACTTCTACAAAATGTTTTTATAAAATATAAAAACAAAATTATTTATTCATTAAAGAAGGAAATGTTTTATTAAAAACATAAAATTTGGAATTTTTCAACTTTTTCCCTCAAAATAGAAGGTTCCTTAACATTATACAACCTTCACACAAAAGGACAAAATGGACGGAGATATAGCGGCGGACCCCTCTATAGGGTCGGCCGGACCCTTTATATATAAGGGGAACGTCTGGGACCGCCACAGAACGGTTATTTTTTGTCCTTTTGTGTGTGGAGGTTGGATATGTTATGGAACCTTCTATTTTGAGGGGAAAATTAGAAAATTCAAAATTTTAAGTTTGTATAAAAATTTCGCTTCTTAATGAATAAATAATTTTTTTTATATTTTTATAAAAACATTTTTGTAGAAGTAAAGTTTAAGAAAAATTATTTTCTTGATCACTAATCATGTTTAATGATTTGTTTATTCATACCTTAAGTGATTAATCCTAGAAATAGAATTTTATGATTAGTAATTTATTAAACGTTTAATTTTATCATAAACGTTTTCACATTTTGTTATTATCAAAACATTGAGAGGTCAAAAAATATAAATAACGTTTTTTGGAATTATTTTGTTATTAGCACTAAGCTTGGCTCGGTTTTAGAATTAAACTTTTTGTTTGGTGTAATGAATGTGCAGGTAATAGTCGTTATTCTGGAAAGATGTGTGTCCTGTGTGTGAAACGCTGTAGTAAACGCAAGAAACAGTCCGAGTCGCACCGCAACCTGAGTACTCAACAACTCTTCTTGCCGGCTAAATGTATAACTGCATCCTACTTTATTCTACTTAGGTACAAGTAATTTGACTCAGGTTATGTCTGATCCAAATAGTCATTAAAAACCTAAAAAGAAATAGATAAGGTGGATCGAAGGTTGCCCAAAGTGTGTTGTCATTACATTGATCTTCACAACATTTTTAAAAAGTTGGTTTTTTAACCCCTTTTGTTTAGAGAGCCTTCCTTTTTTTTTTTTTGGTTTTAAAATTCTATTCTGTATTGGTCGAATAAGTTCTTGAATTTTAGATATAAACCTTTACAATATTACAGATCTCAAAATAAGCTGAACCAGTTGGATAAGCACTTATATTGAATGTTATGTATAAACATTCCATAATTGGTTTGACAGTATTTGTATCATGTGTGGCTTATTTTCAATGCCAAATTCTGCTATTGCAGCAGATCACGTCAAAGCCTGCGCCCCGAAGAGGAGCGCGGGCTTGAATGGTTCACTTCAACAACTTGATATATAGTGTAATCTTGTTTTGGAGTTTCAAAAATGGAGTCACACTACGTATTTACATTATGTTTAAGCATCAATTAAAAGGATTTTATAACGAGTTAACCTTATATAAAAAAAGGCGAAATCAAGATAAAAAAAATCTCTTTGATATCCAAACACTATGTATGGGTTATTGCTTATTATTCGTACCCATAAGCTGCCTATGAAGTATAAAGCCTAACGCAAAAATAAACTTGACAAAACCCCCTTATGTCAATCACAGTTTTAGAGTGACGCGGATTTTTTTAGGCTATATAACATAAAATTCTTTTCTCGAGAAAGTATCTAATATTTTTTACTCATGTCATGGATGAAGGTGCTTGCAACCTACTCAACCAGTCCCAAGATATGAAGATAAGCAGTTGTGTGCAATGTTAATTTTAAGTATAGTTTTTATTTTGGTTTAGCAATTTACTTGAAATAAGGCATTGTTAAGGAGAAAGAGATTGATCAGTGATTGTTGATTGGGATGATGGTCTGTTGATGTGTCATTGGTGTGCTATTTATTTATGATAGTTTAAGTTTTAAATTTATATTTTGCCGATTAATCAAACTTTAACGGGCAGTTACCCTGGTCGATGGGAGATTAGTGTAAGTAGGGATGTGATCACTAAGAGTGGATCGTTAATTCCTAAATTCTATCAGTATTTTAGTTATCTAAGTTAAACCTAAAACTAATGCAAAAACGGGGGGTTTCAGCCTGAGAGACTGACACAAGGTTTAGTTATCTAACCTAAGGTTTTGATGACAAGTAAGGCAATTAAACACACACAGAAGATAAACAAACATAGGAGGATCGATCAAGAAATAATGTCAGAAAACATATCAATCATGAATTAAACCGATAAACGCTGGTTTGTTTATTAGTGGCAATGATTGACTTTATCTCGATGGGCAATATCATTCCAAGACTTAGGCGATATTCTTCTCCTAGACCTAGGACATGCTATTTCTGTTCATAATTAGACGTATCCGCCATAAAGCAATATTTGTTGATTATAATCTATCTTAGGAGATTAATAATGATGCTCTTACTAAACCCTAGCTCATGGAGACTTTACCTACTTACTGCTTAATGGCTCTTTATATACTAGTAGTCCACTGTCCGAGTCCTTACCAATAGAATAAGAACGTACTCATTGATACCAAGGTCACCTTATGGATCAACTAAGCTCACTAAACTAAAGGCAAGGATAGGTCAATACTTGTGATCCTATGATTCTAGATATATAAATTTCAATATGGAGAGCTATCCCAGACTCTAAGCCATTAGCCAAACAACACCGAAGTTGCAGCGCATTAAATATGTAGGACTAGACCCAGTTGAATGATAGGTCGCATACTTAAGCACATAAACGAAATATAATTGATTAAAATAATAACAATCAATGATTTATTAAGCAATCAAGATAACAAACCAAATACATTTAGATCTTCATAAACATGTCATTGTAAAAATACACACGGTTTAATATATGAACAATTAAAATAAAGAAACCTTAATCAAACGCGTATTCGGTTGCGTGAAGATTACAAGAGTTTTCCTATGATCTTGAGGCTCTTTTATGACCTTCTAGGCTCCTTTATTTGTCTCTTGGTCGACTTGGTGGTTTAGGGATTCACTTGCATACCTAAAACTGAGTTTAGGTCGTCTATTTATAGAGTCTGGAAACTCGTCGATACGCCATATCGAGCAATGTGGGATACGACGTATTAGGGATTTTTAGAGTAATGACTTCGTTTTGATATATTCTAGATATATTTTATTACATATATTATGAGTACGGCGTATATGTGTCTCCTGGATACGGCGTAATTATGTCTCCAGTACGTATGGTTATTTGTGAAGTATAGGCCGGATAGCCGTATCTTTTTGATGGATACGGAGTATTAGGTTTAATAAAACCAGTTGATCTCTTCTTCGTTGACAAAGTATTATATCGGCGTATCGTTGATGGTGGATAAGCGTTATTCTTCAAAGTTCAAGCAATGGTTTTTGATTCGTCAAAGTCTTGGATACGTTGTATAGGTCTAGAATAATACGGCGTATTTTCTGTCAGATCAGTATAGACTTTCTCGAACTCTTCGTTTATGCTCCAAAATGCGTGCCTTTTAGCATAACTTCACCAAGTACTCCATAATTACTGCAATTCTCAAATACAAACGATTAAGTAACAATTCTTTGCAATAATTATACAAAATGGGTTAATTACATGGGATAAATTGCGATCCGCTCGTTCGATCCGCTCGTTCGATCCGCTCGTTCGATCCGCTCGTTCGATCGCTCGTTCGATCCGCTCGTTCGGTCCGCTCGTTCGGTCGCTAGTTCGGTCCGCTCGTTCGATCGCTCGTTCGATCGTCTAGTTTTTCGCTCGTTCGATTGTAACGTTTTTCCACTCGTTCGATCGATACGTTTTTCCACTCGTTCGATCGTAACGTATTTTCTTCACTTTTTTCGTTCTTCTCTTCTTGTTACCCGCGTTTCACCAAAACGAACACAACGACGCCGAGAGTTTTCCACTAACAAAATGAGCCACGAAAACTATGTTTGCCGAATGATAAACAAATCTGTCGAGTCTAATATGCTTACAACACCAAAAAAATACGCTATCCACCCGAGGCGATTGATACCAATTGTAGGAACCCGTTCAACCACTTCACTTCATAACCCGAACCACGAAACAAGAAAAGAGAAGGAGAGAGAGAGACGAAATAGAGAGAGAGATGAGAGAATATCTAAATATATATATACCCCTACACATTTAATGTGACGCGCGGGATATTTAACTAGGACCCGGGCTCGGGTTATGTTTGGGATTAAACCCGAAACATATACAATATTAGATTAACTATCGAGCCCGATTCCCGATATTATCCTGTTACAACATTAACTAATTAAAGACCGAAGCTTCATCGTAGAGTGACCGAGCTTCCTTGTTCGACTCAATAAATTGAGGCTAACAGTGTAATTTCACCATCTTCATGATCATAATAATTCTGGATAATTCCTTCGATAATTCCTCTTCATTCTTCGGACGTACCATTAATTGCGATGGTAGTAAAAATACATGAGTTTTGACTATAATATACATTCCCATTTGCGATGTGCAAATTTCTTCCAACTGTACCAAAGATAGAAAATTTTGTCACAAGACTCAGGAAATACAAACTTTACACTTTAAGCAACTAGCAACTGTAAAATAAACTTAATCTAACAGGGTAAGCTAAGGTGTAAAGGTGTAACGAAACAAATAATCGGTGTATTTCCTAAAGGATTGGCTCTATGGGTTGTTCTAGAGGTATCTACTCTTAAACTGAGAGTAAACAAAGGGTTTATACGGGGGTTAACTAACCGGTGTAGTTAGTTAATAAGCAACATGTAAAGGCGTTTTGGGTGTAATCCTAAAATGTACCAATTTAAACAAGTTACTCCATCTAAATCCATAGTACTCATCACTACAATCTCGAGTGATATACCAAGCCAAGTTCTAATGTCTACTACATCACCGACACACTCATATTTTATGGAATTTGGGTAAACATTTGGAAATGGATAAGGTTAAATTCTCACAATATCTAATAAGGGTTATTGTGTGCGGGTTATGTATCAAGTAATTTCACAAAAGTATGCTTGAATTTTTTTTAAAATTTTAGCATAATTTAAGCATTTTAGTGTGAAAATTAGGACAAGTAAACATTCTGACGCCATCCCCCACTTGAATTATACAACGTCTTTGTTGTATAGATAAAAAAATAATTATGGGAATTAAAAAAAATTAGAATGAGAAACTCCCCTGATATTTGCTCGGTAGATTCTCTATGTAGGTTTATTAGCAAGATTGTGTGTTGAATAGCCGCCTTGAAGTTTCAAGACTCCAACACTTTAAGATCTCCAGATTTGTAAATTTTCCACCAATATTTGTTGATATTTCTTTCACGAGGTCCTGAGTAAAAAATAGGAAAAACATGCAAAATCCTATCTTGGTACCTACGGTTAATTTAAACTAAACTAAACAAACTAAATATGAGTCAATCTAGTGAATACACCGTATCATGTGCATGAATACGCCGTATTGCCAGAACTGATAATAATGTTTTAAGAGTTCATAAAAATGAAGGACTGATAACGTATTTTCCTTTCACTGAGGTCTTGTGCAGATTATAGGAAAAATGTGCATTCCTATTTTTGGTACCTGCGGTTAAGTTAAACTAAACTAAACAAACTAAATACGGGCTAGTCTGGTGAATACGCTGTATCATGTGCATGAATACGCCGTATTACCAGAATTGACAATAATGTTTTTAAAGTGCATAAAAAGTAAAGACTGATAACGTCTAGACAATCAATACGCCGTATGGTATGGAGCGGATACGCCGTATTGATGTCTGGGAAGACAGACTCGATAAAATTAAATAACATTCTGAGTTGTCTCCCGACAAGCACTTTTGTTTATAGCGAAGTCTTTAAGTTAGACTTTTCTTCAGCTTCTCTTCACTATTCCATCTCATGCACGCTAATGTGCCCGCGTGTGAGCCATTCTTCCGTCTTCGCATCTCGGACATAATCGGGTCCTAAGTTCAAGACTCCTTTGTAGAATCCCTTAAGCTTTTGATATGTATGCGAGATTCCATTCATCTTATCCTCATCGCTTACCTTCAGTAATGGTGGAATCTTGTTGCATTGTTCATTAGTGTGGTGTTTAAACCTTGGATGTGATCGCACCATTTGGTAAGTTACTTCATCATTACCATTATGAATGGTAATCATCCCTTCGAACCGTCTTGCTTTAATCCCAACTTCTCTTAAAAATGGTTCACCAAAAATAACATCACCCATTCCTTCATCACGATAAGCATCCATATCTTCTAATACTACCAAATCCGTCACAACAGAAAAGGTTCCAATGAAAATAGGCACATTCATTAAGGCTCCTATAACATTATTCCATTTGTACACCATTTTATCTTTCATTATAAAGTTATGAAACTTTTTGGACATCATATTGACGTACAATAATGGGAAGAAATTAACGTGTGTAAATTCAAATCCTATCATGCATGAAAACTTTAAGTTGTGGGCACAATCTATATGGATCTTCTTATCATGGTCGCAATAACTAGGGTAATCATTAATTTCAGTATCAAGTTCATCATCCCTAGTTCTAAATTCCTCAATTACCGTACCTTCCTCAATGGTGGGAATCAAATTATCACATTGATCTCTCCTAAGCTTTAATGGTTCATTTAGATCATTTAATTTGATGTAATCTCCATCCAAAGGGTCTAATGATCTA